>VDFB02011264.1:0-100707 GCA_007258455.2 Sequoia sempervirens
TAAATTATTCAAAGTACATACAAATTGTGAAACAAGACCATTCCAGAAGAAATGGTCAAGTTTAAAGGCAAGGAGCTGGCTCAGCTAGTGAAGAAGTCCAGGAAAAAGAACAAGGGTCAATGGGCCTTCCTGGGAAAACATAATTCTCCTATTGTGCTCTCTAATAGTCCTTCAGATACTGAAGGTGATACTAAATTGGGATATGGGCAGTATCTTCTCTCTAGTGCCATATGGGAGCTCTGATGACGACATGGTGATGGTTCCTCCAATTTCATCGATAACAAGGAGTGGTCGAGCATAATTTGATGCTGACTAATCTGAATAGGGTCTTCTCCTTGTTTTTGTTTTTGATAACACCATGCTCTTTGCATAGGAGGTATTTGTTTCAATATGTCCATGGTTGGTCATTTACTATTCCATACCGATGTGGAGGTCTTCCGAATAATATGATACAAAATATTTTTTGTTCAAGGATGAACATGGTGACAACAACTAATATCCTACACATGTGCTTTGTATTTTTCCCTCCCCTATTCTCAAATGATTGCATGAAACTGCCTGGGGAGTTCTTCGAGGATGTAGTTGAAATTAGATTAATGAAATGAAATTGTAACTTAGCCAGATGCTTGTTGCTTCCCTATTTTATAAAGGGGATTTCATGGCTGAAGTGAGAGAGTTCAAAAATTTTGAGTCCGAAAAAGGTCTAGGTGAAAGCTATGCTCAAGGAGCAAATAGATAAATTAGTGAATATATCATAATCCAGTCTAGGGAAAAAGTTATACTGTATGAAGATATTAAATATAGTTCTACAAAGTAATATCAACAATGAAAGAGAATATTAGTTCTAAAATATTGCTCTCACGTATATTTTTCTTCCAAATTATGAATGAAATTGTTAATTATAATTTCATTTGTCTTCTATCATTTGCATTGAATGAATGGGTTTGTTTGTGCTTAAATTCAATGAATTGATTAAATTCTAAATGATACCATTAGTTTGTGGGAAAGGGATATAGGATTTGGTAAGGAAGCAATATTTTAAAAACATAGAGAGTTAGATGCTACAAAGTGGCATGTTGATAGTCCATTGATTTACGATGTTCAATTATAATTGTATTACTGATTGATTGCAAATTATGACCCTTAGATAGGGCACTGGTTGTTCTATTAGTTTATCTAGTGGTTGACTGAGCTAGTAGTGAATCTAGCAGAGATTTAAAATGGAAGTGAATTCTTAACATACTTTAAATTACATTGCACCAACCTTCAAGTATCAGTATATTCTCTGAAACAAATAACCACTTCATAAGAGGTCTGCCAAGCCTTAGATGATGTTGGTTTCTTGAGGAATACACTTGTGTGAGGAAGTGCTCTTTATCAAGTTGATATATTATGAGCATAAATAGGATTACCCTCCTGGGTCTCAAAGAGCCTGAAGAGAAGAAGTGAACTTTAAATGCTTCACTTAAGTGCTAGCCAATCCTCAACCTTGCTGATGTTTGAGTTTTGGTAGACTCATAGGAAATGACTGAGATTAAGTTTGGTTCTTAAAAAATAACCAATAGAAATGGTGACTCTATTGGGGATTTACTTGGGAAAATATTTGCAGTACATTAGTTTGCCTTGATAGAGTCATAAAGGGTTTTAATACAAAGTTCTCACTAATAGCGAGTGGCAACTCTGAAGAACTTTGTACTAGTGAAAATATTGAAAGACAAGGAATCTTAAAGTAAAAAAAATAGGTGGAAGCGAATTCATATGTTTGAAGTTTGATCCTCTACAAAGGAGGTGGTGAATCTATGCAAAAAAATTGATAAAGTGTGATATCTACCAATATATCGAGGTATTTTTCCTTGTTTTGACTTAAAAGAAGAAATATTTGGGTGTGAAATCCATTTTAGGAATGTGGAAGAAATAATTTATTCCTAATTCAGTGAGTTAAAGCACTAAGGAATGGAATAGTGACATTCATTTTGCATACATCTAAGTTGAAATTTGTAATGTATAAACAAAATAGAAGAAGTATGCTTATTTCTGTAGTGTGCCTTTTAAGGGTGTTAAGACATAAAACACATTTTTAGAGCTGGGCATTTACTGTAGGGTTAACATTGGAAGAATAAGGTACAATAGAGATACACTGTTCCCCTATATTTTATGGTGAAACAAAAAATAAAGATATGCCAGCCATGCAATCCCTAGAATACCCTCAAAGGAGATTCTCTATTGAGAGACATAGGTCTTTAAGCTTTGAAGGTATCAGAGGTTTCCCTAACAAAATTCCTAATGATATTAGGAAACAAGTACCAAAATTTATAGGGAAAAAATCCGAGCCAACTTCCAAGCACTTAAATGCATTTATAGATGTGATGGGTGATTTTGAAATAAATCATGAGGATGTTATCATGAAGTTGTTTGCTCAATCATTAAAAGAGGATGCCCAAGACTAGTACTCATATCTACCAAAATGTTCTATAGTTTCATGGAATGATTTTATGATAACATTTATAGAACAATTTGGTGAAAGGATTAGTCCCAATGAGATAAGAAGAAGACTTAGGGAAATCAAACAAGATGACGAAGAGTTAGTTCCTTCTTTTAATCTCAGATTCATGAAAGCAATAAATGATATTCTTGAGTATTTGAGACCTAGTGATGCAGAGTGTTTAATTACATATCTAGGTGCTTTTGACAATAAAATGAGTTATTTGATAAGGGATAAGGAGCCTACAACATTGCAACAGGAATATTGTATTACTATGGACATAGAAAATACTATTAAATACTCAATGATGAAAGGGTATATGGCTATGACTGTTTGTTCTCTTGGTACACATTATAAAGATGAAATAAATAGGAAAGAAAAGGATGATCAATGTAATGATAATATTGATATCTCATTTTGTTCATTCTCACAACATATTGATCTTGAGCAAAGTCAAGATAGTTTTCAGAAGTGTTCAGATAATAATGATTGGGAATTGATAATTCAAATATTGTCTAGTATGAAGAGGAGTAAAGAGGAATCACCATAAGAATTACTAGCAAGGTTTATGGATTCTTTTTTGGAAATCCCTAAAAGGTTGAGACTTGAGGATTCAATTTACATAGACTTATCTGTGACATCTATGAGCCAGGGCTTAATACTTTGCCTAAGGAATTAAAGCCTCAGAATTTTGATCAAATAATTGATTGGATTATAATTGCTGAGGAAGCAAAGTATGAATATGAACAAATAGTGATGTTCCAAAATGGCAAGAGTGCTAACTGATGAGGGCCTCAAATACTTTCAATTAGTCATTTTATGGTTTAAAAGACTTGTTTATATTATTAATTAACATGACTGATGGTAGACTATATGCTGATATATTTACTTGTTTTACTTTATGTTTGGCTAATTTGGTAAATATATTTGAGGTAATGCTTTATATTAAATGTGTTGCTTTTGTGATGATAATGATGAGTTAATTATGTAGTTTAATCTTTTACCGTCATAATTGGTATCCTATTCTTAAGGATCTTATATAGGGTATTTAATACTGATGATTGATGACTTAGTTCAAAGATGAAGTTAAACTCCCTATTTAACCACATGAATAAAATCACGCCACTGATCACCCAACTAGATGATGAATCAATGAAGCTTCAAATCAGCTCCTCTTAGTCAGTTTAGGAACTTCTCGTCCTAGCATTGATCTAGCATTTTCCCTCTATCTATTTCTAGTTTGGTTTTAGTTCTGTTTTAGTCTTTATTTTATATGCCTTGAATCTTGGTAGTTAACACCATGTTTTGAAGTCAATAAGGATATAGTTATAAATATCCATCTTTAGGTTTTAAGAAAAAGTTAGATAATTTTTTATTGGAATTTGTAATTGCTACACTACTTTGTTTTGTGTCCCTATTTTGATCAATTTGAATGAAAATTATAAGTTAACTTGAATCACTATGTTTGAGGTCTCACCAGAGGAAGAGTAGGGCCGCTCAACCAAAGGAATTGACCTTGTGTGGTATTTCTCCAAGTTTATTTTATTTCTGTTCATTGGATATTAAATATGGAATGTTAATTATGTTTGAATCATTTTCAACAATTGTAATTAATCACACCACAATTAGAATGGTTTATTAGATTTTTTATATACAGTTTATTGAGTTAACCGAGATTTAGATGTTGTTTGTAGAAATTAAGTTTGATAATTATCTGCTAGGTTTAATGGAAGCAATGATGGAAAATTATGGAAAGATGAAACTGAAACTTGTTTGGAATCTATTCATGTAAATTATTATTTATGTTTTCTAGATTAATCATTATTTCCTTGAAATTTATTTCTGTTCTTTAACATAGAATTTATTTTCCAACAAATCTTAAGATAAATTTCTTTTGAAGTAAATTAGAATTAAATTTGGATTTCTAATTCTAGATTAAGAATTAAGTTAATTTTAGTCTTTTCCATGAATCAGTCTCAATCAAGTCAAGTGTAGTCAGAAATAATTCAACAAAACTTTAAATTAGGAAATAAGATAGAATTAATCCTTAGGAATTAGTCACTAATGTTCAGCTCCTGAGAGCTCCTAAAGGAGCCAAACCAAAACTAGAAGTCATTGTTTACAGTGCAAAACCCCCCAAAAATCTGTGACAAACATCCTTATCTCATATAGCTCTGAGACACACCTGATTCAATAATTAATTGACTAAATGATGCAAGCTATGACATCAACGACCTTGCCCATCACTAACCTTAGTAGCAAAGATCAAGAGTTCACTCAAATGATCAATAGGGATGTATATGAGGGTAAATGTTGCATAACCGTACAAATGATGATATTGTCATAGTTGCAGATACTGTTGGTGTATTATTTAAGGCTGATAATCAAGGTAATGAAGGTGAAAATTTTAATTACTCTCACAAGGAATACAAATTTCTGTGTGAGGAAAACTTGAAAGCACCTTTATTGCTCCACAAATTTGACTATGTCAATGCTCATGAAATTATTCCTTTACTAGTAGATGTAAATATTGCAAATGATAGACTCTTGCAAAGTACTCTGACTATTCCAAAATCAAAACATCTTGATGATTTGATTGGTTTTAGATCTGAAGACAAGAGTGCTCATCTTCAGACTCTAGAACTTGATTTTAATGATGAGATGGGTACAGGCAGTCAGTAGGGTTGGGTTTTTGAATGTTTACATGAAGAAGAAATAGGATGTGTAGATCTTCATAAGAGATAGACATGGTTTTTTTTACCAATGATCTATAGAAGAAGGAAATGAAAAAATATATTTAGAGGAACAAAAGGTATGTCATCATGAATCAGTAGACATATCATTTGAAAAAATAGTTCAAAACCCTCCTTCTTATCATGTCAATTCTAAGTTAGTTCATCCATCCTTTGAATTTTTTTATTTTATGTTAAATGATGATGAATGGGAAGGAGAAACAAATTATGATATTGGTCTTGAAACAAAAACCATTTATGATATCTAGAATGATATAAATGATGCCTTTTATAAGAAGGATTTTGCTTGAAGAAAGAATGAAGGTACCTTGGATTATAAGCAATTGATCCTTTAATAAAATGAAGTATTGGGCATCATAATTGATTCATATTGTTTTGAGGCATATGGACACCAACTTGAAGTGGAACCTATGTATCAGTTTTTTTTATTTACTGCACAAGATGGGTATGATGTTGATCCAAATGAATCTGATATCAGTCAAGTGGACTATAAATTTTTCACTTTTCCAAACCAATTAAGTGAGCATTTGATAAAAAATAAGGATAGGTTTAATCAGGTGGCGTGCTACACTAATCAAATTTTCCAGTTAACACTTGATTTTAACAGACAAAGGGACAAAAATGAGAGAGGAAAGTGCAAGATAAGGTATAAACATCTAATGGTTGAACACAACAGTTGCAACATGATCAGCTGGTGGACTCTTCATGGTAATTTTTTTAGCTTGGGCATGGTGCAAATTGTGGAAAACAGGGTTTTTGATAGAGGTAAACACCAATTCTAAGATTGGTCTGGCCCTGTATCTTATATAAATATTGTACATATGTTGTTTTGTTTTGGTTCTCTTTCTTTTCCCTTGGTTTTTGTTTTCTGTTCTTGGTCTACTTCACTTGAGATTCTAGATTCTCACTCTGTTCACTAAGGAACAAATGTCCCCAACTAGAGCCACTGATGGAACTTGCAATTTTTTTATGTTCTATCTCAAGTCCTTGTTTCATCTTGTTGGGATGACATTTGAAGGCTTAGGGTTCTACTTGTATCATTGTTGAAGGGTTATTATGTTGAATTGGAGTCCCTTCTTATGAAACCCTTGGCTCTAAATACTTGAAAAATAGTCTGTTTTACTATTGAATTATTGTTGCCCATTGTTGGTTACTTTTAAAACATCTTATGTCATTCACTGTCATTGGGTAATTGGTTCCCCATGCCTAGGTCTTAGTATCTTAATTTTTATAAGGTTAAGTAAAGAGCCTTTTTGGCCTTTACATCCTTTGCATTTTATGACTTAGGAGTTTTGATCCCTTTCTATTGTGTCTTCATAGAGGGCCCCCTTCATTAGAACAACTTATGAGCACGTGTCTAAAATTTTTCGTTTAAGTCTCGTCAACGTTCTTTCCTTATCACTCATCATGGATTACTTTAGAAGTGTATGTCCCAAATTGGCGACAAGCAATGAGCGGTATTTCTTTGTTATCGCTTATCGTGAATAGTTGTTGGAGCTCTTAATATCAATAAGCGATAAGTGATGTACTCCAGCCTTATGTTCTTATTTTCATTGCTCATCATGGTTAGCCATGAAATGATAAATTTCACTTAGCGATGAGAGATAATGATGAATTTCCCTTGCATCATGTATCACAAATATGTTTTAAGTGATAAGTTTTATATTAGTGATACACGATACAAAGGGTTTACTATGAAGATCTCTCATCGCTAATTGCTTGCAAACTGTATGAGGAGAATTAGTGATGAGCGATGGCCTATTTATTTTGTACTTTATTGCTCATCGTAGATTCATTCTAAAGCTTAAGTTTCAAAATAGTGATGAGTGATGAGACACTCTAAAAGGTTTCTTTTGCTAATTTGAAAAGATCTTATGTGCAATGTCTTTTGTACCGTTCATTTTCATGCAGGTGTACGTGTCTTAATCTAGTCTCCTCACTATATCTTCTATCGCTAATAGGATTCAAGGTGCAAAGTTTCAATTAGCAATGAGTGATGGGGAAATGAACATGATCAAAGGATGACCCACATATCCAAGGGTTGAGATTTCATCACATTGATGCTTGCATTGCTGATGAGGCTGATGAAGGACAAGATGTATTATCGATAGGTGATGACTATTGCTGGAAAAAGGAAATGTGGCAAAATCTTGCAGACATCGTATAAAGCAAAAAGGAAAATAGCGGGATGGATGGAGAACCGTTCATCTAGTTTTAAAACAAGATGATCCAATAGACTAAACTTCATCGTGGTGACATTCTCATCGTTGATTGTACCCTAAAAATTTGGGTGAGGCCAACGATGAGTGATGAAGTGTATGAGGAACTATTCTTTTCAAAACATCGGTCATATGTACTTCATAGATATTAATGAAGAAGCACTAATTAGGTAGGTAATGCATGTTAATTGTTAGATTGTGTATCATTAATCAAGATTAACGAAGGACATGGCAACATTTGAAGTGGCATCACTGTTTTCTAGGAACAAGTTACTAAAGGTCAAAAAATGAAGCTCATGATCACCATAGATAAAGTTTTAAATGCTTTAAGATCAATGGCGCAAATTCAAAGCTGAACTACTAAGTTATCAACTCGCTCGTGTGAGGAGTTTTTGAATCATTAATTATTGCATGCTCCAAATTGTCTATTTAATGCATATTATTTGTTGTGCATCTTCGCCATCTTTCTAAGTCTATAGTGAATGTGAGATGTGGGTTAGTGAAGAGTTTGAAGATGTTAATTCTCCCTGAGTTGAATAGTGAATGTTTGTGTCCTAGGTGAGTTAGTTTTCAATTGGGCTCTCTGTTGTTCATGCTCTAGTCTGTTTAGGAATTCCTTTTCTGGTACTAGGAGCAATTGTTTGGGTTTGTAGGTGTATTTCCCTACAACTTTGATTCAAAGTATTTTGAATTATAATCTTTTGTTCATTTTAGAAATGGGAAAGAATGGTGTACCAATTTAGCCTGTTAGGAGGTCTAGTCGGCTTAATGTGTTTGAGTGCTATGAGGATATGTCTATAACTGGGCAAGAAAATCAGCCATCCCCTGAGGTTTCAAAGGGTAAGAGGAGGGCTGGAGGTCATAGAAGAAAGAAATTGTTTAGAGTACATACAACTTGAGAAACATGACCATTCCAGAAGAAATGGTCAAGTTTAAAGGCAAGGAGCTGGCTTAGCCAATGAAGAAGGCCAAGAAAAAAGACAAGGGTCATCAGGCCTGCTTGGGAAAACATAATTATCCTATTGTGCTCTCTGATAGTCCTTCAGATGCTGAAGGTGATACTAACTCAGGATATGGCCAGTATCTTGTCTTTCTGGTGCCATATGGGAGCTCTGATGATGATGTGGTGATGGTTCCTCCAATTTCATTGAGAAAAAGGATTGGTCGAGCATACTCTGATTTGACGACTCTAAATAGGGTCTTCTTATTTTTGTTTTTGATGACACCATGGTATTTGCATAGGAGGTATTTGTTGCAATATGTCTGTGGTTGGTATTTTACTCTTCTATGCTAATGTGGAGGTCTTCTGACTAATATATTACATAATATTTTTTGTTCAAGCATGAATGTGGCGACAATGACTAATATCCTGCACATGTGTTTTGTCTTTTTCCCTCCCCTATTCTCAAACGATTGCATGAAACTGCCTGGGGAGTTCTTTGAGGATGTAGTCGAAATTAGGTTAATGAAATGAAATGAAATAAAATTGTAACTTAACCAGATGCTTGTTGCTCCCTTTTATAAAGGGGATTTCATGGCTAAAGTGAGAGAGTTCAGAAATTTTGAGTCTGAAAAAGGTCTAGCTGAAAGCTACGCTCAGGGAGCAAATAAAATGTAAATAGATAAATTAGTGAATATATCAGAAGCCAGTCTAGGGAGAAAGTTATACTATATGAAGATCTTAAATATAGTTTTACAAAGTAATATCAACAATGAAAGAGAATATTAGTCCTAAAATATTGCTCTCTTGTATATTTTTCTTCCAAATTATGAATGAATTTGTTAATTATAATTTCATTTGTCTTTTTTCATTTGCATTGAATGAATGGGTTTGTTTGTGCTTCAATTCAATGAGTTGATTAAATGTTGAATGAGACCATTTTTTTTTGGGAAAGGATATAGGATTTGATAAGGAAGCAATTTTTAAAAACATAGAGATTAGATGCTACAAAGTGGCATGCTGATAGTCCATTGATTTATGATGTTCAATTATAATTGTATTACTGGTTGATTGAAAATTATGACTCCATTGTTCCATTAGATAGGGAATTGGTTGTTCTATTAGTTTATCTAGTGGTTGACTGAGCTAGTAGTGAATCTAGCAGGAGATTTAAAATGGAAGTGAATTCTTAACATACTTTAAATTACATTGCACCAACCTTCAAGTCTCATCATATTCCCTGAAACAAATAACAACTTCATAAGAGGTCTGCCAAGCCTTAGATGATGTTGGTTTCTTGAGGAATACATCTGTGTGAGGAAGTTCTCTTGATCAGGTTGAGATATTATAAGCATAAATAGGAATGCCCTCCTACATATCACAGAGCCCGAAGATAAGTGAAGTTTTAAATGCTTCACTTAAGTGTTGGCCAATCCTCAACCTTGCTAATGATTGAGTTTTGGAAATTTATAGGAAAGGACTAAGATTAAGTTTGGCTCTTAAAAAATAACCAACAAGAGGCACGTGTCTTATCTTGGGAAATGGAGGTGTTTGGAGTTTGGATAGGAGCAACTTCAAATGTTTGATCATGGATGGTATAATGGTCAATGAGAGGATCATTTTGGATATCTTTTTCAATGGTAGGATTTTGATCAAAGATAGGTTTATCTTGGATTACATGATTGGGAATGTGATCTTGTTTAGAGATTGGATTAATTTGTATATCATGAACATCTGTAGGTGATTTTTGGGTAACTTGATCTAGATTTGTCATGGAGTTTATTTCATCATGCTTTGGTATTTTCTTTGGACATAAATCCCAAGGTTTAAGCAATGGAATGTGATTTTGGGTAATGGTAGGATTTTCTTTGATAGACTCAATATTTTGACATGGAAATAATGGAGTTTCAATAGCAAGCTCTTTTTTGGTATTGGTAAGCGATGGAGGACATGATGGTGATAAATGGTTGGATGGTGTAATGTGATTGGATCGCCTAACTTTATTTTCATTTAGGAGTCAAAAAAATTCCTTTGCTAGTTTTCCTTGGAGATCATCAATTAATGTGTTTTTTATTGGATGGTATTGTAGTTTAGGATGGAGTGGATGGTGGATTAGTGGATTCAATCAAGCATGATAAGATGTGGAGGATTGGAATCCATTAGTGGACGATGGATTAGGATAAGATGTGGAGGATCATAATGGAATAGTGGAAGGTTGGTTTCCCTTGTCAAGGTTAGGATAAGGATGATTAATGGATGTTTTTTTGGGATTAATGGTATGGATTATGTTAACTAGTTCTTGATAGGGAGAGTAGATGGATGGAGGACAAGAGCTTATAGATTGTTGGTAAGATGGGTAGATGGATGACTAACTTAGGATTGTGGATGATTGGTGTTGACAATTGAGGATGGATTGGTATTCAACTTGACTACAAAGAAGATCAAGGTAAATTGAAGACATGGTCATGAATATGGATTAAGATGGATAAGAAAACTTAGTGAGGACCATATAAAACTTGTGACCTTTAGATGGCAATGCAAAACAAATATGAAACTAAACTATTTTTTTGATATTTTTGGGATATACAGATGCATCTAAGATCAATATTAAGGAATGGTAGAATGATAATGACTCAATGACCAAAGGATATGATATACAAGGATGATGATGACCAAAGGATATGTTTTTTTTTTTAGTTTTTGGGATAATGTAAAGATGCAAAGTGATAGTGAAAGGATGATAATGATAAAAGGAAATGAAGCTAAATGAGACCAATGTGGATGCCAAATGATACTAAGGATGTGGACCTCAAGATTTAAGATAAAGGATACTAATCAATCTATGTTGATCCAAGATGGGAATGCAAGATGATATGAGATTAAGCTATGTTTTTGTGATTTTTGGGACATATAAAGGTGCAAGATAATACAATATAAGTCCAAGACTAAGGATTGTGAGGATGATAATGATGTTTTGATCAAAGGATATGGTATGAAGCTAAATGATACTAAGGATATGGACCTTAAGATTTAAGAGAAAGGATGATAATCAAGATATTGTAGGTACACTATAACAAACCCAATTTCCATTGACCTTTGTGATGACCAAGATGATAGAAAGGTTGAAAAGATGAGTCTAAACTAAGACATAAGTTTGAGACCCAAAATTTTGACCAAGATGACAATGACAAAGGTTGATAAATTAAAAGATGAAGGTCAATGACAAGTTGGATAAGCAACCATGGAATGTACAAAGGCTTGATAATCTTTCTATGTATGAAATCTAAAAGGTATATGCAACCTAAGGTCTAGGATTAATTTATACAAGGAAAAAGATGAGGAGGGAAACCTAAAATGTAATACAATCCTAAATGAAAGTGATGGGATAGATAGGTGAAACTTTACAAGTCTAAGGTTTGGAAGTCAGGATCACTGTTAAGATTAATTGATTTGGTTTTGGACAAATATTTTATGAATTTTTTATAATTAGGAAATCGTGACACTATTTTTCTCAAATGCGTCGTTTTAGTTATGGGTTTCTAATGAGCAATTTTGGTGCACAATAGAAGTTGCAACTCTGTTTTTGGTAGATGCGGTGCATGATATTATTTGTGATTTTTTGGTGAGAAGTTGTGACATAGAATGTAGTTGTGGGCTTGTTTCAAGTAGTTGTGGTTCACAAAGTGTTTATTTTGCAATTTGATGGTTTTTTGATAGATATTTTACTAGTTTTGATGAAATTTTATGAAATGAATTTTGGAAAACATAGAAAATAGTAAAAAAAAACTTGTTTGGTCTGATTTTGAGTGTGAAAATGTTTGATTTCAATGTAAATAAAGACACTCGTAGACAATCCACAACCTAGGCTAGAAAATATACTACATGTTGGATCCCTACTTGGATTGCTCCAAACACCTAAACAAAATAAACAACTAGAGATCTTGGTGGCATTGGCTTCCCCTTACACGACACAGGATCACAAAAATATCTTACCCCCTAAGATCCAAAAACCTTGAGGGATTCCCTATCTCTACAATGAATGGTGGAACATAGGCCAACTTCAAAACGACTATTCCTGCGCCAACAAGTAAAAGGTTTTTGACCACTAAAAAAATTGGTTCTTAGTACGTGTTTCAAGGAAATACTGGTGCCTATATGCAAGACAAGATTAGCTCAATTAAGAGGTCTCCTAGTCTCTTCCTAAGAAAGGATTTTGACGTGTCATGTGGAAACTAGGGGTGGAACTTGTTTGCATCCTCACTAGGTGAACCAAGACTTTCATAATGGTTAGAAAATTTATGTAGTGGACCAAAATAGTTTTGCTTGGGTCATTCCCTCTTTTGAGGCAAGCCCTCTAAAGGGTACACAAAAGCAAGGAAGTACATTGTTTTTGATCTCCCAAATTGCATGAAGTGCAAGGAGAGAGCATACACAACGCCTTTGTCTCACACTCACATGGGGTTCATTTTAACTCCAAATCCAAATGTGTGGGTGGTTGTAAAAAATACCAAGGGAATGATTTTGATCCTCAAAATCACCAAGTGGTGCAAGAGGAGAGCATATGCATCCAATGACACAATGCAAACCACAAGACACATAATAAACTTGTTAATTTTAACCCTTGCTTATGATTTCAATCAAAAAATTGTGTACTTTTTAATCCAATGATGTGTGATGCATGTTAATTTTAAAACCCATGAGTGAAGATATGCATTTTCTTGTTCATTTTAAACCCTTATGAATGAAAAATGCACGTTTATTTTAACCTTATGAATGTGATGCAAGTTTGTAGTTGTAAATTTTAGGTCCAATGAGTGATTGATGCAATTTTTTTGTTAATTTTAAGCCCCATGAATGTGGAAGATGCAATTTTTTGTAAATTTTAAGACCAAATGAGTGACATATGCAAATTGTGGTTTATTTTATCCTCATGAGTGTAAATGAAATTTGTTGTAAATTTTAAGACCAGTGAGTGAAATGCAATTTTAGCTCTTCAAGAAGTGTGTTGAAAAACACACAAAATATTTCTTATTAAAAAAGAATCCAAAAATCGTACAAAACCACAGGTTAGAACTCCTTGATGAAATCCACACACTGAAAACAAAATATCAGTAAACCAAAAAAAACCTTTAATGATAACAACAAACTAAAATAGTGATAAATTTATCAAAATTAAACAAAATTTTAAACTGTAAAAATCTAAGTAAAGCTAAGGCATAGACTTTCAAAACCCAGAAAGAGTGGTAAAATCCTGCACAACAAAAGTGTTATAAACAAAAGAAAACACAGGTCTTAACAACTAAATTTTAAAAAGATTCAAGCACTAAAGCAACCATAACTTTCTCAAAATGTAACAAAATTTAAAACCATTTGAAGTTCTGGAAAGCTACTCTAGAGTGAGACCTATAAAACCCAGATAATTATTTTTTAATATTTTATGTGCCCATTTTTCTTTGCTGAAAAGAAGATGACAGTATTTTGTGTGAATTCTTGGCTGTAACCTGCAAAACAACAAAAGAAAACAAGAAAAAAAATGAATTTCTCTACAAAATTGTAAGATTCAAGTCGAGTTCACTAAATGTAATATTTGAAAATAAAAAATGGCTAAGACCAAGTAGCAACCACTCTACCTAAGATCTAAGCCCAGATTTCAAATCCAAACAAGAGAGCACAAATGATAAAAAAAGAGCAAACAAGAATGAAAACATAAGACAACTCCCCTATCAAAGTTGCTTCATCCCCCTTGCTTCTCCTCCATTATTTCTCAAGTTGCAAATTTTTTTCCTCAAATTTTGAAGTTTTGGAATACCTACAAATGACAATGACAAGATAGCAAGAAATTTGGAGAAATGTGGTTGTAAAGACAAGATGGAAGAGAGACCTTTTATAGAAAAGATTTCAAATAGACGGACAAGATCGATCTTCTAGAAAGATGCCAAGATCAATAGTGGAGGATTCATGCACCATAGAGTAGTGGGCTAGGGATGGTTATGAAATGAATGGTCAAGATTGAAAGAAGACCAAAGAGAATCAACGATCAATATTTGAAATGAGAAAGAGGAGGGAAAGTAGTTTATTTAATTTGGGAGAGCATGTGGGCCGTTAAATAATTTTTTTTTATTGAATAAGGGAATCTTGACAATTAAATCATATTATTATTTAATTTGGGAGAGAAAGTGGAGGAACAAAAAAAATTATTTAATTCATGGAAGGCATCTTTGACCATATTTTAAATTTGGTTTAAAAGATATGGAGGAATAAATAATCATTTTAGGTTATTTATTTATGGAGAAAGAAAAAATAAATATTTAATTTAAAATTTATTATGCAACTATTTAATTAAATATAGAGGCAAATGAAGAAAGAAGAACCAAATAATTAAGTCAAATTAATTATTTAATATAAGAAAGGTAAGAGGGAGTTAAATAATTTTAATAATTATTTAACTATAGACGAATAATGAAGAGCAAATAATTAAATAAATAATAATTTATTTAATTATAGAAGGAAAGAGTGTTAGCGACCTAATTAAATAAATAATTTAATTGATCAGAGGAGAATAAAGATCACGAAATGAATTAAGTAAATAAATTATTTAATTAATAGAGGAATTTGATAAAAGAAAAGAATAATTAAAATTACTTAATTATGTCAAGAAGAAGACCAAGATGATGGAAAAATGATGCTCACAGAACAAGACATTTTTCAGTGTCTACATCTAGATCTTGACAAATGGAGGTCTAGAAATATGTGTTTATTCTATTTGAATGTGTAGTAATTTGGATGAGAAAGAGTTAGAAAATGGGTTACCTTATCATATATTTATGTAGAATATATGGATACAATATTTTCTTCTAAAGTGTCGTGGGTAAAAATATTTAGTAGCAATGATGATTTTAAGAGTCAAATATTGGTAAAGTATGATTCATAGAGTATAAATTGTCTAGCCAAGAATATTGTTTTTCTTGTTCTATCTAGGAATATTTATGTGTAGTATCATTTTGTGAGGGATATGGTTGAGAGGTAGGAAATAATAAAGGAGAAAATTAATATATTAGATAAATTTTAGGTATTCTTTGATAAAACCTATAAATACTATAAAGTTTATGTGGTGTAGGTATGTGATGGCATTATCACATTCTAGACCATGAGGTTAATTTATTATTTTGATTACCACACTCTCCCTTATGGGACCTGAGTGATATTCACTTGTAGAGAGTCTTAATAGGAAGATTTTTTCTATAGTAAACATTGTAGTGAGTTTTTAATTATTGTGCTATGGTATAGTATTTATGTTAAGTAACATATGGTGATATTGTAGTAGATAGATGTATTGTAACACAATTTTTTTTACATGTGGTGGAGTCATGAGGATAACTACAAGACATATTAAAAATAAACTCACAAACACATATGAATTATTTATTTGATAGAAGCATGAATTGTGATGTAAAAACACATGCATCATAAGTTGAGTTTATGGGGTAAAATATGAGAGTAGGATACTATCCTAGAAGGTGGCACTAGGTACCAAATAAATTTGGAGTAATGTCATGTTGGTGTGATCTACTACAATCAAATATTTGGTAGTGGTGGCTATACCAAAAACACACATGTCTAACAATACTGTTAAAGTTGTAACTATTGATTTTATAGATTATGATAATGATAGTGTATACAAGGTAATTATCCATGTGGATATTTCATACTTGGTTATTTATGTAGCACAAAAACATAATGCATGGTTGGATTATAATTCCACAAATCTTGGTATTCCATGAGTTGGTTGGATAGCTCGATGATTTGTGTGCCATTGAATACATCTATATATAAGTTTGTGTGAATTCACCAATAATTAGATATTTAATATATTTGTACATTAGTGTTTTAAAAATTAGAGGATTATAGAAGAATGGTATTCTATAGGTTAAGATACTATAAGAGGTTCCAAAGACCTTTTTGTATTGAACCAATGTTGATTCTAAGTAATATAATTATACGTTTTAGTAGTTAATTTTCACCTAAAAGGGTTTCTAACATAGATATTTGTGTCTCCGATTAATATCATGATGGCTTTAGGATTATCTTTGTGGTACTTAAGCAAGATTTTTTCAGCCCTACAACCCTAATCTCTTTGGGAATGACCAATGGTACATGCAAACATATGATTTCCTTAATTAGGAAAGATTTTCCATTATGGTATGACGGTGTCGATAAATGGGGTGTGTGTTCTTCCCATTGGAATTTTGAATTACATCTAGCTCTGCTATTCCATCTAAAAAATTACGAGTTGGGAGAGAAAATGGGTGGTGACAGAGTTCGAATGGAGCTAAGTTCTTGTGATGAGTTTCATAGAGACCCCCTTATTTGGCACATTTGCGTTGAGGGATGCATTGTGCCTCTAATGGAATGTCTTCTAGGGCATGATGAGAGGCTCTCCACATAGTTCATGAGCTCATGGAACTAGAGGAGAGTCACTGTTGGTGGCATATCCTTTGAAATTAATGAGGATGTCATAGCCAAGGCCACAATCCTGTCATGCACCGGGCAGAAGTTGAAAAAGCACTTAAAGTGAAGGATCTAGATAGCCTCCATACTTTCTACCAAGGGAGTGAGAAACCACAAAAGTTGCATGCAAGGTTTGAAAGGGAGTCTTTGTCGAAGCCTTAGAATAAAGTATGTCTAGCCATTATGAAGTGCATTACATTGGAGGGGAGATTCAAAGTGTTAACCATATTTGACAAAAAATCCTTATAAGCTTCCCCTTCTTCCTACTTTCATCTCTAGAAAGTTATATGAAGGAAACCTTTGAATTGGCCACCAAGAACCCCAAAACACTATCACCTTTGCCCCTACACCAAGGCCTAATATTTTGTTTGTATCACTTTCATCTAGCCCTTTGCCCCCCTAAGTCTATTTTGGCTGTTAGAATTGTGGAACAAGATGCCCCTAATCATTCCCCTAATAAACCATCCTCTGCCATTTCGGTTGGACCCAAAAGAAAGAATCCACCAGTGCCTTGTGAAACCCTTGATGACCCTAAACCTAAACTCCTAGCTAAGAAGAAAAAAGGGGGAGTAGCCTAGTCAAAAGAAGCTTTTGGAATTTGTGAATTAAACAATGCTCCCACTAAAAAGGAGTGTAAACCGGTCGGAAAGAACAAAATTGAACCTAAAAAGAGAAAAAGGGGCACCTTGTTCCATATGGTGGAGTTGGACATGGAAACTGAGGAGGGGGACTCTACTAACAGAGATTCCCAGGGGGACACTATTGTTGCTACTAGTGTGGACATAGGGGTAGAGCCAACTAGTGTTAGATGTTCTAACAATTTGGCCAAAAACAAAAAGGAGGACCATGTTGATGAGATATCCAATGATTTTGAGTAGAAGGAGGGCTAGGAGGACAACAAACATGATACCATTGAAGAAACTAAAGATTATGTTGAAGGACTGAGCCATTTTTTGGAGCTAAACAAAATATTCCATGAATATTCCACTTTGAAATCTTCTGAACTGATGGAGGAGTATCTAGGGCTAGAGAATGATCTTGCATCAATTTGAGTTATTCCACTCAATAAGGGTTGAGTTCAGGCTTGAAGAGAAATCAACATGCAAGAGGAGTTACTTTTTCATTCAACATACAATGCATTGGATTATTGGCGTGATTGATGGTCATTGGTGGGATGCTGTCTTGGGTCTCCCTAATGGATTGATGACCATATCGTCAGTGGGACACTAGCACATTGGTAGGAGTCAAGCTTAAGTCTCATCAATGATGTGATGGTGAGAAGTGTAACAAGTTGCGTTCATCAACAAGAACACTTCATATCCGCGGGAGGTGTTGATGAGTTTTCCCAATACAATGATTATAGTCCTTCATCGGGTAGATGAGGTGATATTTCTAGGACTATGGAGCTAGTCCCAATGATAAGGAGTTGAGAGAATGGATGATGGTTGTGGGACCCGATGGGTTGATAAGGATAGATGGCAATGTGGTGATTAATGATTGGTCATGTAATTCAAATCTTTGTTGTGAATTACATGGTAGTGAGTTGGAAGGGTGGACCCATATCAAAATGATGTGTTGATCAGAGTGACATACTATCATTGGAAGGACTCTTGAGGTGGTCTCTTTGATACAACAATAAGGAGGCAATGACAGAGGGATGAAAAGGCCAATGGAAGGAGTGCAAGTCAAGAGATCGGGAAGTTAGGAAACTTCACAACCCCACGACTTGGTTACAAAACTATTGGAGCCGCGACAAGCTGATGGAGGTAGGGACCGAATAGTGCGATGGTTGATTGAACAGTGAGTTGGCAGAATAGACGAACCCAGTGGCAACACTTGGCATGATAGAATTTGTTGATTCTCATTGTTGTTGCTAATTGAATAGGTCAAACAAATTTATGGGAATGTAACAAATGATTGGAAAATGACTTACTGGTGGGAATGAATAAGGATGTAGTCATTGAGAATGATGTAACCACCCACTAGACCTTGATGATCATTGGATGAAAATGGTACTATGACAAGGATAAAATTTATGAGACTAGGTTGACATGGAGGAAGGAAAGGCTATATAGTGACATTGAGATAGCCATAGAGAGGAGTGTGTGTAGAGGTGGAGGAGTAGCCTAAAGGAGATGGTGGAGTAGAGAAGAAAGTAGATCTCCTACTGGTGAGTGTAGAGCTGAGAGTGAAAAGATCAGATCTGCAATTTGGTAGATGATTGAAGTGAGATAGCCCATGTGATGGTATTGTAATTCTGTAATGTCATTTTCATTAATAAAAGAAAGTGTTTTTTTATTTATTTCAAGTTGTGCAAACATGTGTTGTTGCTATGTGAATGAGCTTGAAAGGGGTGGAGCTGAGGTTTCTCCTTCATCGGTGGTATTAGAGTTGGTTGTCCCAAGTCTGTAACAAAGTGCCAAATGTGAGGCAATTGCAGTAGGACCTGTGAGTGTGGATCGAGAAAAGGCCATAAGATCTTGAGAGTGCAAAGTATGCATCAAGAGACAGAGTTGTGGAAAGCAAGTTTGTTGCAAGCATGAAAGAGGGTATGTAACTGCTATCCTCCAGCAGAGATAAAGCTGGGTAGAAGGTGTAGAGTTCCTCCACTGAGAGAGAAGGTGGGTAGAGGAAGGAATCTTCTAGAGTATTTGTTGGGTAGAGGATGGTTGTGCGAGTGAGATATTTATTGAAGTTGTGAATAGATCACCGAAGGTGAGGAAGTTCACATATACAAACCTGAGTGTTTGAAGCTTTATTAGAGCATTGAGAGTGTGTGGATAAATTCTAAAGGTGTTGAAGATTTGTAAATAGATCACTGAACAAGAGGCAGTTTACTTTTGTGAAACTTGAGGGTTGAGAATTTGTGTTGTTATAGCTTGAAAGGCCTGGAAAAATGGAAAGGAGAAAGGGCATTTTTATCAAATGGATTCTAAGGTTCCCAGATTAGAGGAAATCTTAAAGAGAATGTGGGAAAGATAGCTGATAGAGTTGAAGCAACAATTGAATGAATTAGAGGATATAGTAAGATAGTGGACACAAAAGAAGATAAGAGCTGAAGGTAATGTTTATCCTTCTAAATATGTTTTGATTGAAGAAAGGAAAGAAGTTGTAGCAGTAGATAAAAGAGGGCAACTTGCAACAAAGGTCCATTGCAAGGTACCTAAAGGTAAAAATAGGGTTATTAAGGAGGAAGCTTACAAAGGGAAGGAGATGGAAAGCCATGAAGCCCAAAAGGGAGGAACTTTGGGACAACAAGACAAGGACAAGGTGAATATGAGTATAATTTTTGGTTTTGATTATGCAATTGAAAACAAGAATGTCAACCTACAAGTTAGAAAGGAGAAAAGTAAATTTGTGGATCATGGCTATATAATACCATTTTGGCAAAGGAAATTCATTGTGAAGGGACAACAGGTAGAAGGTAACCAAGGAGTGGTTTGTACTAACATTCATAACCACAAAATAGCACCAAAGACGGAAAACACGATAGGAGAAAGCAATATCAAGGTTGCAGTGGAGAGACCAATGGTGGAACATCCTTTGAAGAAGGAAAATGGGGAATTTTTGGCAGAAGAATGTCAAAGAAAGATTGTATTGCTCAGGGGTACGTGACAAGGTACCTACGTATGATGATGATTTGAGGCAGAAAATAGAGCCCAAAAAAAAGCAGTAGTTAGGGGATGACCGTCTAATGATGTGAGAAATCAAGTATGGATGGCGAAGAGTGTAGCAACATAGGATTGGGGTGTTGTAGTGCACAAAAATGTGGTGATGAATTTGAGGAATCATAAATTTGATGAGCAGATTGGTGAAGACAATGATGCCACTTTGTTGATAGAGGAAATAAGGAGAGTCAACAAGTTGTTGACAACTAAATATGAAAATTTGATCGAGAAGAAGGAATTTGTTGCACCAGAAGAAGATGGTGATGAAGAGTCTTTAGAGGCTCATGATTTTTATAATCCTTTTTGTAGTGTTGTGTTTTTAGGAAACAAAGAAGTTGCAACAGGATGTCAAGTTTGTGGCATCGAGGAAGAAATCCTCATACAAGAGGATAAGGAAGGAAAAGAAAGAGAGAAGCTTGTAGGGGAGTTATGTCTTTTTGAAGGCATAAAGGAATAGAGGTTGGAAGTTGCAGCTAAGACATGTCTTTTTGAAGGCATTAAAAGGGAGAACAAAACAAAATTTGCAGCAATAAAGAGTCCTTTGGAGGACATATTGATGAATGCAGAATGTGTTGAGGAAGGAGTTGCAAGAGAAGAAATAAATTATCCCTTGGAGGACATGTTGATGAAGGTGGATGGTGATGGAGAAAGCATAGTGACAGTAAGGCTTGCAGAAATCCTTGTGCAAAAGGATAAGAAAAAGAAGAGTGAAGTGGATATAGCATTGCCAGTGAAGGAGGTAATGCATAATGTTGAGATGGTTCAGAATGATTGGTATGTAAAGAAGGATTTTCATGATGTTGCAGAGTTAAGTGCAAATGCAAATTGGTGGAGGTGGATGGACTATGGTGGGTTGAATCCCACAAGATTAGAGGGGAATGAGAGATGCATTTGGAGGAGATGGTCGGGTTCTGGTGGATTTGATTCCACATCTAGGAGGTTGAGTGCAGGGAAAATTAATGACTACCAAGTGGTTGCAGTAGTAATAGAGAATAAGGTAATGCATGATTCATATTATTCTTTTGAAGAAGAAGAAATTGATGATTATGGATTTTCATAATTTTATAATGAATACTGGTGTGAGATGAATTCTGTGAAAAGAGGGAGAAAGAGAGGAAGAATGAAAGATAGAAGAGACATCAAGTTACAGGGATAATTGAGAAAGAAGGTGCAGGTGAACAAGGTGGCAAGATGGATTTTGAATGATCATCAGATCCACAAATGTTTATAAAACATTTCTTTCCTACCCTAGGTGTTTGATGCATGAGCATCTAGGGCCAAAGAACAATCTTGCATCAATTTGAGTTATTCCACTTGATAAGGGTTGAGTTCGGGCTTGCAGAGCAATCAACATGTAGGAGGAGTTAATTTGTCATTTGACATATAGTGTATTGGCTTATTGACATGAGTGATGGTCATCGATGAGACCTTGTCTTGGGTCTCCCCAATGGATTGATGACCATATTGTCGGTGGGACACTAGCGTGTTGGCAGGAGTCAAGATTGAGTCTCATCAACGATGCGATGGTGAGAAGTGTAATGGGTTGCGTTCAACAACAAGAACATTTGCTTAATATCGGCGGGAGGTGTTGATGAGTCTCCCTGATAGAACAATGATAGTCCTTCATCAGGTGGATGAGGTGATATCTCCAGGACTATGGAGCTAGTCCCAACAATAAGGCGACAAGAGAATGGATGATGGATGTGGGACCCAATGGGTTGATAAGGATAGATGGAGATGTGGTAATTAATGATTGGTCGTGTAATTCAAATCCTTGTTGTGAATTACATGGAAATGAGCCGGAAGGGTGGATACATATTGAAATTATGTGTTGATCGGAGTGACATACTATCATTGGCAGGACTCTTGAGGTGGTCTCCTCAATACAATGATAAGGAGACAATGACAGAGGGATGAAAAGGCCAATGGAAGGAATGCAAGTTGGGAGATCGAGAAGTTAGGAAAATTCACAACCCCGCGACTTGGTTACAAAAATCTTGGAGCTGCAACAAGCCGATGGAGGTAGGGACCGAATGGTACGATGGTTGATTGAACGGTGAGTTGGCGAAATGGATGAACCCAGTGGTGACACTTGACACAATAGAATTTGTCGATTCACATTGTTGTTACTAATCGACTAGGTCAAACAAATTTATGGGCATGCAACGAATGATTGTACAATGACTTACTGACAGGAATGAATAAGGATGTAGTCAATGAGTGAGATGTAACCACCCACTAGACCTTGATGATCATTGGATGACAATGGTACTATGACAAGAATAAACTTTATGAGACTAGGCTGACATGGAGGAAGGAAAGGATATATACTGACATTGAGATATCCAAAGAGAGGAGTGTGTGTAGAGGTGACAGAGTAGCCTAAAGGAGATGGTGGAGTAGAGAAGAAAGTAGATCTCCTGCTGGTGAGTGTAGAGCTGAGAGCGAAAAGCTCAGATCTACAATTTGGTAGGTGACTGTAGTGAGATAGCCCATGTGATGGCATTGTAATTCTGTAATTTCATTTTCATTAATAAAATAAAGTGTTTGCTTCATTTTGTTGTGCAAACCTATGTTGTTTCTATGTGAATGAGCTTGAAAGGGGCAAAGCCGAGGTTTCTCTCTCATCATGAACACTTGGCTGGGAACGAGGAAGAGGAGAAGGAAAAAAATGAGTAGAAGGAGGAGCTCAAAAATATGTGGTCCTATGTGGAAAAGCTAGAAAGGAAACTCACTAGGCTCACATGCTTCATGGTTCATATCATCCATAGGTCTATTGTTACTCTAGTGGACGTGTTGTGTGAGGAGGTGGACAAAAATAATGTTGATGAAGGACCTAGCAACAAATGGGTGGGTGATGACATTTTGGATCTCCTTTTTCAGGAATGGGAGGGCTTAGCAAAGTAATGGGTTGGGTGTGTGGGTGGGTTTTATGTTTGTTGTCGATTTGTTGTTATTGTAAGTTTTTAGTGTTTTTTTGTTGTTTATGCTACTGGACTATTTGATGATGGTTTTTGTTTTTTGATCCTTTTTGGCCCTCTGGGCTCCTTGTGTAACGGGTACTACACCTTGAAAATGCATCTTACTTTATCAAAAACATAGATATTTATGTCTTGTGTAATTTTGTGGATGAATACTATTATATTTACCTCAATACCTAGATATATTTGATAAGTTTTACTGACTATTCTCTATATACGTGCAATCTTGATTTTTCATCATCATAGTCTATTAGTAAACTACAATAGGTTTTAAACTGTATTTTTTAAAACAAAACATATTTCAATCTCTACATGGTTGCCACATTTACTTATAGAAAATTTGAATCCTTAGTTAAAAATAAACCAACATATTGGTACTTAGTGATAATCAAATATGATTTTCTTATGCATTAGTATGCTTTATACGTAAAAGTTGGTTTTTTTATTGTTTTTTCTTAGTTATCATAAGAGAAAAAACTTTAGGAACACCCCTTGGTCTAGAAAATACTAAATTAAAAAAATCAATTACCCATCCTTAATTGGTCCATTCATGCCATTATTTGATTATAAGTCCTTCCCTTTACCTTTGTTGTCACAACCTTAGCCCTAGGTGTTAGCACAAGTCCTTAGGATATATAGAGTTACACGTTTGTGACAACCAAAAAATAAGACCATAGCCATGATGGAAGTTATATCCAAAAAATGGATTTTATATCCTTAGAATTTTCTACCCAATTTTAATTTCTAATACCAACCAACTTTATCAATTTCTATTACAAAGTCCCATACTTGTGAGTGCCTTGAATATAGTGAACTATCTACTTAGCAAATTTCTAATCTAGCTTGTATGACTCATACATAAAGTGAGAGACCATGGTAATAGCATATGAATTATTGGGGTACATGTGGGTCAAGTGTACTTTAGGTTCCCAAAAATACATTACTATAAGGTAGTGTTGTACCTTGTACACATGTTCTATTTTAATTTTGGAAAAATGTGGATCTATGTCTTTTTTATTTTTTCTTAGATTAGGTTTGTTTCACCATGTCATCATCATCTCTTTCCTTATAGTTAGTTAGGAGAAGGTAGCATGTATTATTTTCCTAAGATTGGTCATCAGGTAAATTTATTTGAAATACCTTAGTGTAAATAGTTAGCTTTGGGCTTGTGGACTTTTCAAGGACTACTGTATATTTGGTCTACCTCCTGAAGTCCTTGTTGAGTGATGAAGTCTTTGTTTTCTCATAATTTTAGTTTTACATAATTTTGATGTGCAATTGGATATAGGATGTGGATATAATCAAATATCCAAATATCCAATATGTTCCAATATCATTTCCCCAAAAATGAGATAATTTCAAAATCCTTAAAAATGGAGTTTGTAAAAATGCTAACTACTATTGGACATGCTTTTGTTCACACATTTTGTCTTGCTGTCCTAATATTTTTGGCATAGAGTTTTGTGAATGGTTTAAAAGTTCATTTCTTTAAAATCTAAGCCATATAGAGTTTTCTTTTAGAAAATGACACCAAATGTGTAACTATTAGAAATTTAATGTCACCTCCACTTTCAATCCCTTTTTATAATCGCTCAAAATCTAAAAGTTATTTCTTAAATTTGATTTTGTAAAATTATGGAGATATCCACGACTACTTCCATATCCACTTATTCATTGATTTTTGGTAAGGAATCATATGCATATATGATTATCTAAAAATTCCCCTACAAAATTAATTGTCACACATATTAGTGTTATCAAGGGGTACAAACCAAATCTTAATGATCATTTTGATCCTTTACAATTATAATCTTGAGCTTAAACCCTACAACCCTAGCAACATGCAAATATAAGAAAGAGAAAACTTGATTATAATTGCATCATATGGAAGGATTTCTAGAGACCATTTGAACCATTTATATGGAAATACTCTGGACTTTATAATTTCATAGCATTTATAGTTTCAAATTCCTAGATTTTTATTGTCTTTATGAATTCAATAAAATCAATAAGTATGATTTTTCCCTGATTTAGTCATTGAACTAAAAGTATTAAGAATTTAAATATTTTGAGTTGCATTTAGAAGTTTGAATGTCACTCTAGATTAACTATGGTTATGAGAAGAATGGATGTTGATTATTTGATAAAACCCTAGGTGATGAGATTTCATTGTAGACATACCATAGTTCACAAACATAAACAATGAATTTTAATTCAAAATTAGGGTAAGAAAATCAATATAAAACCTCTAGAAATAAATAATGATGCCTTGAAATTAAATATTGAAGATATAGCAAAAAGGTAACATAAATGTTAGAGGACTTGGCAAGAAGTGATAAGATCTATATTAGATCAAATTCGAACAAAATGAGAAACATTTAGGAATGAGTGTCAAAATAATAAACTTGGAAGATTTTATAGTGGAGTTGAACTTTGAAAATGTCACATCCAATATGTACTTCCACTTTTTTTTTATACATAATAGAATTGTTTTTTTTTCAAATTGTACTTAAAAGATTTTATTGAATTGGAGTATATTTCATAATTGATATTCAAACCTCAATATCCCCTAGTAATCCTTACAAAACCTTTAACAAAATTTAAACAACAAGACCATGTAGATTCTGAATTGGAAACTAGATATGATCTTCATGAAATATAAAATTTCATATCATTATCAAATTTTCACACATGGTTTTCTATTTAAACCACCCGAACCTCTCCTAACAAGCCTTACCATCTACTAATTTTCTGAGAAGTGCTATGTGAATCTCCCAAATGTGGATCCCATGGAAATCAATCCACTCAATAAGCGTCTGTTCATCCCGATTTCCAAATGTTTATTCTTGAAGTCAAATGTTTTCTCTTCTCAGATGTTAAAGGTGGTGTTCAAAATCAACTGTGACCGAGTGGAGTCGACATTGCGAGTTATCATTGGAGAGTGGCTTCAATTAGGTCAACCGTGCGTACTATACCCATATTAAGTAGCATCTATATTTCTGTCGAATGCAATGGATTTACTCCAACATTATGGTTTAGTTCCTCAGTTGGCATTGGATTATGTTCATGATAAATTCTTCATTGGCCACTCTTAAACAACACAATCCAAGAACATGATTTTCATAATGGGAAAGCTCTAGTTGGTAGTATGTTCAAGAATAAAGATCGGCAGAAAAAATCTGGTTTCCTTTGTGTTTACATAGCCCTTAAACGAGCTTTGCATAAGAGGGAGGAGGCGGAACTGGATGAAACATTTTGGGCACACAAGGCAGAAATTGGTGCAAACCTCTGTGGTCAGGTGCTAGAAGTCTGTAAGGCCATGCTCGTACCGCTCTCCCATGAAGTACATCCTCCTTTTCCTCCACCAACACCAATCCTAAAGGAGGAAACGACCCAGTCATTTGAATAAGGTGGCTCTATGTTAGGGATTTTTCTTAGATAGGAGGGTTTTTAAAATAAGTATTAATGTTTCAATCCTAAATAAATTCTTGCAAGTATGAATAATGAGTAAATTACCAAATAAAAAGAAGTAAAGAATAGTGTAATATCGAATGGATAGTTTTTCTCCTTTTCTTATAGTTGCTCATGTCGAGAAAAAAAAATCAATTATGAGTTTAAAGGAGTCACTCCATATTAAGATATATTCCACATGGGATAAAATAATTGATACTTATTTAGAACAATTCCTAGGAGATACATTAGACCAATTATTGGAGAAAAAATTCATCAGGATGGTGATTCATAAAAATAAAAAATAGTAATAAGATTGATTCTATTTTTCTAGTACTAGTATGGTTGGATGTGAATTTTCAAAAGAGACAACCCAAGGTAGGAGATGCATCACTTTATCTTTTTTTTGAATAAAATAGACAACCTAAGGATATAAAGAATCTTAGCTGAAATAGCTACTCCCACAATTTATGCTAAACATTTAAGGGTTGAATATTATTACATGAATATAATAAATATAGAATAGTCTATTAGAGATAAATAAATTGAAAAGTATAATTAGTTGTGTCTACGGTAGTCTCAAGGATGAGAAAATATGAGAGAATGAAGTTCAGGAACTAAAAGACCAAATTATTGATTTACAAGCCTACATCATGTCGTTGGTAACTTCATTAAAATTAATAGATGAATAAATATCTCCTCTTATTGTAATATCACAACAAGAATCACCTTCATTAGAAAAGATAATATCTAAATTTACGAGAATTAGATGAAAGAACTAGACGAACAAGGGGAAAATATGATTGAACAAACAACCTATTTTTTAATCAAAATTCAAAACCCTAAAGAAAAAATTGATGATTTGGTTGATGACTGTAAAGATTAACAAAATAATAATTAGAATCTCCCTCACCCACTCAACATTGAAAAGATGGATCCTTAGCTCATAAATGAAAATATAAATTGGAACAACAATCTCCAAAATCCTAGAAAGTGGATTGATATTATAATGTGGAGAGAACATTTAGTTGTAGTCTGTTTAGAGGAAATGACTAAGCTACATAGTCGAGTCCTAGATATGTAGTTTGAAAACTCAATAAATTACTAAAGGAGCTAACAAGACAATTTTATAGCATAGATGAAGACTTGAAGGATATTGTAGAATTGAAGGATAATTTTAAGAAAATCCTCTTCTTAGGTCTAGATTAGTAGCCACACACATTCAATATAGAGCAATGGAGAAGATGGTAAAAATCAAGAAGATGCTCAAGGCTTATGAAAAAATATCTCAAGAAAGAAGGAAAAATATAATAGAATTTGTTTATTAGCTTTTGAGACTCATAAATTCACATATGAATTGTTCAAAGAGCCCAATATCAAAATAATAATAGAGTGCTAACTACATACATGGATTATAAATAAAGGGAATCTGAGAAGGATCAACTGATTATTGATAGTTATAATGGAGTTGACTGATCTTGATCTCAATCTTGCTCTTAGAGCTAGAGCACACCATATTATTTCCTTTATTTTAAAATTTTCATGTTTCAAAATTTCTAATTTTTAAATTAGATATCGGAAATCAAGCCACTTCAAAATTTAATACTTTTACAAACTCTGTATAAGGCCAACATGCCTTAGAATTTATAAGTTTTTCCAATCATTCAAGTTTTTTAAGGATGAATACTAGGGATAATTTTGGGTCCAAATATTCAATGCTTGTAAAATTGAACCATTGGTGATGGATGAATGCTATCTATTTATATTTCTACTATTTTTTTGCTTCACCCATAAAAGCTAGCATAATATACTTGTGAAAATATAGGTGATAAATTAATGATAACAATAAAACTTCTATATAATAATAATAAAAAAATATATATGTTTTCTCCTCTAGTATTTGAATTTCTATTTTGAATATGAATTCAATGAGTATTTTATAGATGGTGTGTTAAAACCACTAGTAGTTTATTAATTGTAAGTTTGTCTTGTGTAGTTAGTCTAAGCACCTTTTTATTCTTATTGGTAAGTACATTATTTATTACACTAGAATTGGGTGTTTAATATGTATTTATGATTTGAATTCCTCTAAATATTGTGCTATCTTTGTAGACTTGTGATTGTGTCTAGTTAAGAAAACATTAGTTAAATTGAGATTTTTCTACTTATGAATTATGTCACTTCAATAGATTTTCAAAATTAGGATTTCTAAAACTTATTCCTTTTATCCCATATTTTTTTTAATCTTTTATAACAATGATTATATTTAGTACAAAAGTATGGAAATAAGTATTAATGTTTCAATCCTAAATAAATTCTTGCAAGTATGAATAATGAGTAAATCACCAAATAAAAAGAAGTAAAGAATAGTGTAATATCGAATGGATAGTTTTTCTCCTTTTCTTATAGTTGCTCATGTCAAGAGAAAAATAAATCAATTATGAGTTTAAGGAGTCACTCCATATTAAGATATATTCATGGGATAAAATAATTGATACTTATTTAGAACAATTCCTAGGAGATACATTAGACCAATTATTGGAGAAAAATTCAGCAGGATGGTGATTCATAAAATAAAAAATAAGTAAGATTGATTCTATTTTTCTAGTACTAGTATGGTTGGATGTGAATTTTCAAAGAGAGACAACCCAAGGTAGGAGATCATCACTTTATCTTTTTTTGTAAAATAGACAACCTAAGGATACAAAGAATCTTAGTAGCTCCCACAATTTATGCTAAACATTTAAGGGTTGAATATTATTACATGAATATAATAAATATAGAATAGTCTATTAGAGATAAATAAATTGAAAAGTATAATTAGTTGTGTCTACGGTAGTCTCAAGGATGAGGAAATATGAGAGAATGAAGTTCAGGAACTAAAAGACCAAATTATTGAATTACAAGCCTACATCATGTGGTTGTAACTTCATTAAAATTAATAGATGAATAAATATCTCCTCTTATTGTAATATTACAACAGAATCATCCTCATTAGAAAAGATAAATACATATCTAAATTTCTGAGAGAATTAGATGAAAGAACTAGACAAACAAGGGGAAAATACGATTGAACAAAGCAACCTATTTTTTAATCAAAATTCAAAACCCTAAAGGAAAAATTGATGATTTGGTTGATGATTGTAAAGATTAACAAAAATTAATTAGAATCTCCCTCACCCACTCAACATTGAAAAGATGGATCCTTAGCTCCTCATAAATGAAAATATAAATTGGAACAACAGTCTCCAAAGTCCTAGAAAGTGGATTGATATTATAATGTGGAGAGAATTTAGTTGTAGTATGTTTAGACAATGACTAAGCTACATAGTCGAGTCCTAGATATGTAGTTTGAGAACTTAATAAATTACTAAAGGAGCTAACAAGACAATTTTATAACATAGATGAAGACTTGAAGGATATAGTAGAATTGAAGGATAATTTTAAGAAAATCCTCTTCTTAGGTCTAGATTAGTAGCCACACACATTCAATATAGAGCAATGGAGAAGATGGTAAAAATCAAGAAGATGCTCAAGGCTTATGAAAAAATATCTCAAGAAAGAAGGAAAAATCTAATAGACTTTGTTTATTAGCTTTTGAGACTCATAAATTCACATATGAATTTTTCAAAGAGCCCAATATCGACATAATAATAGAGTGCTAACTACATACATGGATTATAAATAAAGGGAATCTGAGAAGGATCAACTGATTATTGATAGTTATAATGGAGTTGACTGATCTTGATCTCAATCTTGCTCTTAGAGCTAGAGCACACCATATTATTTCCTTTTTTTTTAAATTTTTATGTTTCAAAATTTCTAATTTTTAAATTAGATATCGGAAATCAAGCCACTTCAAAATTTAATACTTTTACAAACTCTATATAAGGCCAACATGCCTTAGAATTTATAAGTTTTTCCAATCATTCAAGTTTTTTAAGGATGAATACTAGGGATAATTTTGGGTCCAAATATTCAATGCTTGTAAAATTGAACCATTGGTGATGGATGAATGCTATCTATTTATATTTGTACTATTTTCTTGGCTTCACCTATAAAAGCTAGTGTAATATATTTGTGAAAATATAGGAGATAAATTAATGATAACAATAAAACTTCTATATAATAATTTAAAAAAACTTTATGCTTTCTTAGCTAGTATTTGAATTTCTATTTTGAATATGAATTCAATGAGTATTTTATAGATGGTATGTTAAAACCACAAGTAGTTTATTAATTGTAAGTTTGTCTTGTGTAGTTAGTCTAAGCACCTTTTTATTCTTATTGGTAAGTACATTATTTATTACATTAGAATTGGGTGTTTAATATGTATTTATGATTTGAATTCCTCTAAATATTGTGCTATCTTTGTAGACTTGTGATTGTGTCTAGTTAAGAAAACATTAGTTAAATTGAGATTTTTCTACTTATGAATTATGTCACTTCAATAGATTTTCAAAATTAGGATTTCAAAAACTTATTCCTTTTATCCCATATTTTTTTTAATCTTTTATAACAATGATTATATTTAGTACAAAAGTATGGAAATAAGTATTAATGTTTCAATCCTAAATAAATTCTTGCAAGTATGAATAATGAGTAAATTACCAAATAAAAAGAAGTAAAGAATAGTGTAATATCGAATGGATAGTTTTTCTCCTTTTCTTATAGTTGCTCATGTCGAGAAAAAAAAATCAATTATGAGTTTAAAGGAGTCACTCCATATTAAGATATATTCCACATGGGATAAAATAATTGATACTTATTTAGAACAATTCCTAGGAGATACATTAGACCAATTATTGGAGAAAAAATTCATCAGGATGGTGATTCATAAAAATAAAAAATAGTAATAAGATTGATTCTATTTTTCTAGTACTATTATGGTTGGATGTGAATTTTCAAAAGAGACAACCCAAGGTAGGAGATGCATCACTTTATCTTTTATTTTAATAAAATAGACAACCTAAGGATATAAAGAATCTTAGCTGAAATAGCTACTCCCACAATTTATGCTAAACATTTAAGGGTTGAATATTATTACATGAATATAATAAATATAGAATAGTCTATTAGAGATAAATAGGAGAATTAGAAAAGAATTATAATTGGATACATTATCTCACGGTAGTCTCGAGGATGAGGAAATATGAGAATGAAGTTCATGAACTAAAAGATCAAATTATTGAATTACAAGCCTACATCGTAATGGTTGGTAGCTTCATTAAAATTAATAGATGGAATAAATATCTCCTCTTATTGTAATATTACAACAAGAATCATCCTCATTAGAAAAAGATAAATACATATCTAAAATTCGAGAATTAGATGAAAGAACTAGACAAACAAAGGGAAAATCTGATTGAACAAGCAACCTCTTTTTTAATCCAAAATTCCAAAACCCTAAAAATTTGATGGTTGGTTGATGATTGTAAGATTAACAAAAATTTAAGTCTCTCACCCACTCAACATTGAAAAGATGGATCCTTGGCTCCTCATAAATGAAAATATAAATTGGAACAAGTCTCAAAGTCCTAGAAAGTGGATTGATATTATAATGGAGAGACCATTTAGTTTGTAGTATGTTTTAGAGCAATGACTAAGCTACATGGTGAGTCCTAGATATGTAGTTTGAGAACTTAATAAATCAGTAAAGGAGCTACCAAGACAATTTTATAACATAGATGAAGACTTGAAGGATATTGTAGAATTGAAGGATAATTTTAAGAAAATCCTCTTCTTAGGTCTAGATTAGTAGCCACACACATTCAATATAGAGCAATGGAGAAGATGGTAAAAATCAAGAAGATGCTCAAGGCTTATGAAAAAATATCTCAAGAAAGAAGGAAAAATATAATAGAATTTGTTTATTAGCTTTTGAGACTCATAAATTCACATATGAATTGTTCAAAGAGCCCAATATCGACATAATAATAGAGTGCTAACTACATACATGGATTATAAATAAAGGGAATCTGAGAAGGATCAACTGATTATTGATAGTTATAATGGAGTTGACTGATCTTGATCTCAATCTTGCTCTTAGAGCTAGAGCACACCATATTATTTCCTTTATTTTAAAATTTTCATGTTTCAAAATTTCTAATTTTTAAATTAGATATCGAAAATCAAGCCACTTCAAAATTTAATACTTTTACAAACTCTGTATAAGGCCAACATGCCTTAGAATTTATGAGTTTGTCCAATCATGTACAAGTTTTTAAAGGATGAATACTAGGGATAATTTTGGGTCCAAATATTCAATGCTTGTAAAATTGAACCATTGGTGATGGATGAAATGCTATTCATTTATATTCTGCAAATGTATTTTTCGGCCTCTCACCAAGTATAAAAAAGCTTTTCTGGAAGTGTAATATACTTGTGAAAACAAGAGGAGATAAATTAATGATAACAATAAAACTTCTATATAATAATAATAAAAAACTTTGCTACCTAGTATTTGAATTTCTACTTTGAATTATAAATCAACGAGTATTTTCCATGATGGTGTGTTAAAACCACTAGTAGCTTTAAATTGCAAGCTGTCTCTCTTGCAGCTAGCCCTCGAAGCACCTTTTATTCTTATTAGTAAGCATACATTATTTATTACACTAGAATTGGGTGTTTAATATGCATTTATGAATGAAATTCCTAAATATTGTGCACCTTGTAGACTTGTGGATTGTGTCTAGTTAAGAAAACATTAGTTAAATTGAGATTTTTCTACTTATGAATTATGTCACTAATAGATTTCAAAATTAGGACTTCTTAAAACCTATCCTTATCCCATATTTTTTTTTTTAATCTTTATAACAATGATTATATTTAGTACAAAAGTATGGAAACAAGTATGAATGTTTCAATCCTAAATAAATTTTGCAAGTATACTCAGTTCTTAAGCAAAACCACCAAATAAAGCAAAAAGAATAGTGTAATATCGAAATTGACAGCTTTTCTCCTATAGCTGCTCATGTCAAGAGAAAAATAAATCAATTATGAGTTTAAAGGAGTCACTCATATTAAGATATATTCCTCAAGATGGGATAAAAATAATTGATACTTATTTAGGAACAATCTTAGAGGATACATTAGACCAATTATTGGAGAAAAAAAAAATTCAACAGATGGTGATTCATAAAAATAAAAAAATAGTAATAAGATTGATTCTATTTTCAGTACTAGTATGGTTGGATGTGAATTTTCAAAAAAGAGACAACCCAAGCGTAGAGGATGTACTACCTTTTATCTTTGAATAAAATAGACAACCTAAGGATATAAAGAATCTTAGCTGAAATAGCTACTCCCACAATTTATGCTAAACATTTAAGGGTTGAATATTATTACATGAATATAATAAATATAGAATAGTCTATTAGAGATAAATAAATTGAAAAGTATAATTAGTTGTGTCTACGGTAGTCTCAAGGATGAGAAAATATGAGAGAATGAAGTTCAGGAACTAAAAGACCAAATTATTGATTTACAAGCCTACATCATGTCGTTGGTAACTTCATTAAAATTAATAGATGAATAAATATCTCCTCTTATTGTAATATCACAACAAGAATCACCTTCATTAGAAAAGATAATATCTAAATTTACGAGAATTAGATGAAAGAACTAGACGAACAAGGGGAAAATATGATTGAACAAACAACCTATTTTTTAATCAAAATTCAAAACCCTAAAGAAAAAATTGATGATTTGGTTGATGACTGTAAAGATTAACAAAATAATAATTAGAATCTCCCTCACCCACTCAACATTGAAAAGATGGATCCTTAGCTCATAAATGAAAATATAAATTGGAACAACAATCTCCAAAATCCTAGAAAGTGGATTGATATTATAATGTGGAGAGAACATTTAGTTGTAGTCTGTTTAGAGGAAATGACTAAGCTACATAGTCGAGTCCTAGATATGTAGTTTGAAAACTCAATAAATTACTAAAGGAGCTAACAAGACAATTTTATAGCATAGATGAAGACTTGAAGGATATTGTAGAATTGAAGGATAATTTTAAGAAAATCCTCTTCTTAGGTCTAGATTAGTAGCCACACACATTCAATATAGAGCAATGGAGAAGATGGTAAAAATCAAGAAGATGCTCAAGGCTTATGAAAAAATATCTCAAGAAAGAAGGAAAAATATAATAGAATTTGTTTATTAGCTTTTGAGACTCATAAATTCACATATGAATTGTTCAAAGAGCCCAATATCAAAATAATAATAGAGTGCTAACTACATACATGGATTATAAATAAAGGGAATCTGAGAAGGATCAACTGATTATTGATAGTTATAATGGAGTTGACTGATCTTGATCTCAATCTTGCTCTTAGAGCTAGAGCACACCATATTATTTCCTTTATTTTAAAATTTTCATGTTTCAAAATTTCTAATTTTTAAATTAGATATCGGAAATCAAGCCACTTCAAAATTTAATACTTTTACAAACTCTGTATAAGGCCAACATGCCTTAGAATTTATAAGTTTTTCCAATCATTCAAGTTTTTTAAGGATGAATACTAGGGATAATTTTGGGTCCAAATATTCAATGCTTGTAAAATTGAACCATTGGTGATGGATGAATGCTATCTATTTATATTTCTACTATTTTTTTGCTTCACCCATAAAAGCTAGCATAATATACTTGTGAAAATATAGGTGATAAATTAATGATAACAATAAAACTTCTATATAATAATAATAAAAAAATATATATGTTTTCTCCTCTAGTATTTGAATTTCTATTTTGAATATGAATTCAATGAGTATTTTATAGATGGTGTGTTAAAACCACTAGTAGTTTATTAATTGTAAGTTTGTCTTGTGTAGTTAGTCTAAGCACCTTTTTATTCTTATTGGTAAGTACATTATTTATTACACTAGAATTGGGTGTTTAATATGTATTTATGATTTGAATTCCTCTAAATATTGTGCTATCTTTGTAGACTTGTGATTGTGTCTAGTTAAGAAAACATTAGTTAAATTGAGATTTTTCTACTTATGAATTATGTCCTTCAATAGATTTTCAAAATTAGGATTTCTAAAACTTATTCCTTTTATCCCATATTTTTTTAATCTTTATAACAATGATTATATTTAGTACAAAAGTATGGAAATAAGTATTAATGTTTCAATCCTAAATAAATTCTTGCAAGTATGAATAATGAGTAAATCACCAAATAAAAAGAAGTAAAGAATAGTGTAATATCAAATGGATAGTTTTCCTCCTTTTCTTATAGTTGCTCATGTCAAGAGAAAAATAAATCAATTATGAGTTTAAAGGAGTCACTCCATATTAAGATATATTCCACATGGAATAAAATAATTGATACTTATTTAGAACAATTCCTAGGATATACATTAGACCAATTATTGGAGAAAAAATTCATCAGGATGGTGATTCATAAAAATAAAAAATAGTAATAAGATTGATTCTATTTTTCTAGTACTAGTATGGTTGGATGTGAATTTTCAAAAGAGACAACCCAAGGTAGGAGATGCATCACTTTATCTTTTTTTTGAATAAAATAGACAACCTAAGGATATAAAGAATCTTAGCTAAAATAGCTACTCCCACAATTTATGCTAAACATTTAAGGGTTGAATATTATTACATGAATATAATAAATATAGAATAGTCTATTAGAGATAAATAAATTGAAAAGTATAATTAGTTGTTTCTACGGTAGTCTCAAGGATGAGGAAATATGAGAGAATGAAGTTTAGGAACTAAAAGACCAAATTATTGATTTACAAGCCTACATCATGTCGTTGGTAACTTAATTAAAATTAATAGATGAATAAATATCTCCTCTTATTGTAATATCACAACAAGAATCACCCTCATTAGAAAAGATAAAATACATATCTAAATTTACGAGAATTAGATGAAAGAACTAGACGAACAACGGGAAAATACGATTGAACAAGCAACCTATTTTTTAATCAAAATTCAAAACTCTAAAGGAAAAATTGATGATTTGGTTGATGATTGTAAAGATTAAAAAAAAAATAATTAGAATCTCCCTTACCCACTCAACATTGAAAAGATGGAACCTTAGCTCCTCATAAATGAAAATATAAATTGGAACAACAATCTCCAAAATCCTAGAAAGTGGATTGATATTATAATGTGGAGAGAACATTTAGTTGTAGTTTGTTTAGAGGAAATGACTAAGCTACATAGTCGAGTCCTAGATATGTAGTTTGAGAACTTAATAAATTACTAAAGGAGCTAACAAGACAATTTAATAACATAGATGAAGACTTGAAGGATATTGTAGAATTGAAGGATAATTTTAAGAAAATCCTCTTCTTAGGTCTAGATTAGTAGCCACACACAGTCAATATAGAGCAATGGAGAAGATGGTAAAAATCAAGAAGATGCTCAAGGCTTATGAAAAAAATATCTCAAGAAAGAAGGAAAAATCTAATTTTAATAGACTTTTTTTATTAGCTTTTGAGATTCATAAATTCACATATGAATTTTTCAAAGAGCCCAATATCGAGATAATAATAGAGTGCTAACTACATACATGGATTATAAATAAAGGGAATCTAAGAAGGATCAACTGATTATTGATAGTTATAATGGAGTTGACTAATCTTGATCTCAATCTTGCTCTTAGAGCTAGAGCACACCATATTATTTCCTTTATTTTAAAATTTTCATGTTTCAAAATTTCTAATTTTTAAATTAGATATCGGAAATCAAGCCACTTCAAAATTTAATACTTTTACAAACTCTGTATAAGGCCAACATGCCTTAGAATTTATAAGTTTTTCCAATCATTCAAGTTTTTTAAGGATGAATACTAGGGATAATTTTGGGTCCAAATATTCAATGCTTGTAAAATTGAACCATTGGTGATGGATGAATGCTATCTATTTATATTTGTACTATTTTCTTGGCTTCACCTATAAAAGCTAGTGTAATATATTTGTGAAAATATAGGAGATAAATTAATGATAACAATAAAACTTCTATATAATAATTTAAAAAAACTTTATGCTTTCTTAGCTAGTATTTGAATTTCTATTTTGAATATGAATTCAATGAGTATTTTATAGATGGTATGTTAAAACCACAAGTAGTTTATTAATTGTAAGTTTGTCTTGTGTAGTTAGTCTAAGCACCTTTTTATTCTTATTGGTAAGTACATTATTTATTACATTAGAATTGGGTGTTTAATATGTATTTATGATTTGAATTCCTCTAAATATTGTGCTATCTTTGTAGACTTGTGATTGTGTCTAGTTAAGAAAACATTAGTTAAATTGAGATTTTTCTACTTATGAATTATGTCACTTCAATAGATTTTCAAAATTAGGATTTCAAAAACTTATTCCTTTTATCCCATATTTTTTTTAATCTTTTATAACAATGATTATATTTAGTACAAAAGTATGGAAATATTAAAAATGAGATGTTACAAAGTGTTTCTAGTCATATAACATAAAATTAGATTTATAAGTTACGGAAACTAGATGTAGGGTTTGGAACATTGTAAATATCTTTATTATTTACATCAAACCCTCATTTGTGGGATTCTAATGAACAATTGTGTAAGTACCTTTGTGAAAATAAAAATACAACAAACAACTAGGCTATGTAAGTCAATAATTGATATAAAATAACCTTAGTGTAATCATTTTCTGTTTGAGGATTTGATTCTTTTCAAGAGAGTTCGAGTTCTTTTAAAATTTACATGTAATTGAAGAAGTGTAAAAAAACCCATCAAAAGGTAATATCAAATAAAGGTGAAAAGCATCATTTGTCAATATTGAATCCTAATAGGAAGGTATTTGTATTTGTATTATAATCACTCATGTGGAAGCATGAGAAAATAGGCTAAGTGATTTCAATCTTGAGAAAATAGTGTAATAGGCCCTAGTCAATCATATCAAATTTTTATTCAAGAGAATTTTTCACTATCACATTAGAGAATGAATAACTCTCTATGTTGACCAGGTTATAAACAAATAAAATTGAGATCAAGAGTGTATCATCCTACTACAAGATGAATACATTTAGCTTAGAATAACATCTATATTTATTCTAACTATAAGAAGAAAGGAATCAATTTTAGTGTATAAAACTGGAGGGGTCTATTTGAGGTCATAAATATATTTCCAAGTCTAAGACCATGGGAAAATCCAAAAAAATCCCCCATGGCTTATCCATGTAAGAATATCCTCTTGAAGATAACTATAAAGTAAATCACTCTTCATTCATATTTTATGAAAATCCCAATGGCATGTAATGACAATGGTAAGTGTGAGGTGGATGTAGATAATATTTTTAATTGGTTAAAAGGTTTCAATGTAGTCAAGACCAAGAACCTTTGAAAACTCTTTTTCTACATCTAATAAAAAAATATAAGTTATGACTCTTGGTCTTCCATTTTTGGCTTCTAATGTAGATGAACACCTAATGTGAATTTCTAAGTTGTGACTCTTGGTATTCCAATGTTAACTTCTAATATGTACAATGAATTTGTTAGCTAATGTTAATTATAAAATTATCTAAGTATTGGTCTTATTGGTGGTTGTAAGGACTTAAGTATTAGTACCATTAATATTCATAAGGATTTAATTATTATTCTCAATTATAATTGATTTCTCACATGCATCATATTTGTAAAGTTAGTCAATATAAAAGAGAAATTTTTCACAAAAATAAAGAAATGAATTGAGCTTTTATGATAAATAATTCTAATTGGTTCTCTCTAAAGTTAAACACTATAGTATGCTCAATTTTTTATATTTTCCACATGAATTCTAATTGATATATACTTCAATATCTATAACATACTATAACAAATAGTTCTCTCTAATACCATACAATAATATCTAATTATAATTCTAGTATATAATGTTTATGCATCCAAGTTTCTTGGAATGGGTCATTTAGATGCCCATGATAAGTTGTGGGTATTATTTTTATCTAGATTGTTAGGAAAGGGGTTTTAATTTTTCATCTAATGTTAATAATTAAAAAAAAAGTAGTTTTAAGGTTATACATCAAAAAACTTAATTTTTGGGCTATCAAGTTCATTTTTGGGTAAAATATTTTTTTTGAGTTGTTTGGCATCACTTATAGGTATTCCTGGTGCATAGATGTCTCCAATTTCAATTATTTTTATAAAAATGGTCCCAATAGCCCATCAAAATAAAAGATTGCATTTGAAAGTTTGGCATCTCACATTTGAAATATAAAAATATATGTGACACATAAAAGAGTTGTAAGAGGGTTGAACAACCTATAACACATATTATGACTTATAATAAGGTATTTTTAATGCCCAAAACACAATAAGGACATGACACAAATTCTAAATTTTGACCACATACACTTGACTAACTCACACAATTTGTTTCCATTGCACGTACTTCATGAAAAGCATAGCAACATTTGACCAATAAATTATAATTTTTAGTTAAATAAATAAAATGTTTGACAATCATGGTTGGATTTCAAAAGGAGACATGGAATCACAACGTCAAGATAGAACTAATTAATCCTACTAACACAATTATAATCTAAAACATAATCAGATCACATGCTATACAAATTAAATATATCACAAGAGATTGATATAATCTAATGAAAAATTTATCTAACATACTAATGTATATATCTAGTAACTTAATCAAGTGATATGGATGACCATCTCTTACTGATTTTTCCTTTGCTTCATTTCACGACATGATTAGCAACCTACTAGGTTCCCATAGCCTATACCAACAAGAAACATATAAATCTATATACTCCATAAGTTTCACCATCAATAATAATTTCAAGTAGTCATGGAAGGACAAGAACTAAGGGACAAACCTATGCCTCGGGGGCTTATCCATGATGTCCTTTCCTATGTAATGAAATTAGAGGTTTCATAGTTCGCCAAATTGAGTTTGAATCATCACATACTTGGTTGGTCAACAATAGGGTATAACCACTGGGTTCAAATGATGTCCCAACCTTAATTTCAATCATAATCTACTAAGAATAATCCACACTAAAACATAAAAATATTTTGATACTTTTACCTTTTATCTCAATCACTTAATTTATGTGTTTAATAAAAAAATCAAGTGATAATAATAAGATTTTGTAAAGCAAAAGATAATCTAATTAATAAATTCCCTCTTTATTTAAAAAATAAAATATATTAATTAAGAATCTAGAGAGATAAATAAGATTACCATTAACACATATAGGGTTCATTTCCATCTTATAAGAACTAGGACAAAGGAAAAACTACAATTAACATTTATTTACCTTGAGGACCAAACAAGCATGGTATGCTTTAATTATCTGAATTATAATATGGTAAGATGGATTATTCATAAATTCGCATCTAATGATCTCAAGGTTAGATAAGTTTCATATTACATTGTTAAATTATTATCCAAGTAAATCAAGATCATCAATTAAAAAGAGATGAATGGTATAGTGACTATACATAGGAAATCAAACAATAAACATAAATACACAACTTTTTCACTCTTGCAACATGGAAATTTTGCAAGCCAAGATCTTAATTTTCAAGAAAAGTATAGGACAATTCCACATGGAAATACTGTAGATGAAAACAAGAGTAATAACCATGGAAAGATTTTAAATTGGCTCAAATTTTAGACTCAAACATTTATTCTTGCAGAAAAGTTGAAATAAAGTTCCATGAAAAAAAAAGGAGAGAAGAAGAATAAACTAGATGTAGACACTTCAAAGCATCAGAAACCTTGAGTTAAGAAAACCCTCATGAACTCTATCCATATCTTGTTGGGTTTTGTGAAGCCCAAATTAGCAAGTTTCTCTCACAATTCGAAACAATTTATTTCTTTGTAATAACTTCTATTGGCATGTGTTCGCCAATTTAGAAGTTGTCTATTTCAAATGAATTTTTCCAATTATTGGAGTGGAGACTAATTTATAAATACAACTGATGGTTGAATATGTAATTGATTGAGAACTTGAGAATTAATAAGAGATAATCCCTGAGTGTGGACGTAGCCATTTATTAATGGCGAGCCATGATAAATCTTGTGTTCTTGTTCTGTTATATTTTAATCTTTTAATTTCTGCAATTTCTTTTTCATTTTATTTTGCAAATTATAATCAACAATTGGTATTAGAGCTTGGTGGAGAAATTTGGTGCAGGAAATTGGTGAAGAATTTTTGGAGCCATGGAAGATGTAGACAAATGGAAGATTGAAAAATTTGCAGGTCAAAATTTTAGTTTGTGGAAGGTGTAGATGGAGTTGTTGCTCATCAAGCAAGATCTCTCAAATGCATTGGTTGGGAAAGCCAAAGGGCAAGGTTCTTTATTTGATGAAGATTGGGAGAAGCTGGACAAAAAGGCAAGAGCTACAATTTTCCTTTCATTGTCCAGTAATGTTTTATTTAATGTCAGTCCCAAATGGTGGATGAGTTGGTTTGGGCTATGGGTTTGCTCCCCATTGGTTTCGGGTTCAACTCCTGCCGCGCTAACCCGGTGTTGGGGGCTATTGGGCGGTCTCCGCACCTCTAGTGGACTAGTCTCGCCTCAGCTCGCCTCTCCCCAGACCCTAACTTGGCATCCATAAGCCCAAGGTAAGGCGAGGTGAGTCGTTGGGCTGGGTCGCGGGGATACCACTGGGTTATCAAAAAAAATAAAATAATGTTTTATTTAATGTCTCTGCTAAGAAGACAACACAAGAGTTGTGGGACAAACTCTCTTCAATGTATGAGATGGCATCAAATTCAAATAAGGTATTCATTATGAAAAAGCTATATAATTTTAAAATGTGAGAAGGGATTATGTCAAATCATTTAAATGAATTTAATACATTAGTCACCCAGTTAATTTATGTGGGAATTAATTTGGATGATGAAATCAAAGCTATTTTATTACTGTGTTCTTTACCAAATAGTTGGGAAGGTGTGGTGATGGCAGTGAGCACTTCAGTGGCTGCCAAAAGCAAATTGAAGTTCGATGATGTTGCAGCCACTCTTATGAGTGAAGATATGCAAAGAAAAAATTAGGAACCCTCATCTGGTGAGGCATTAACCGCTGTAAGTACTGTAATAGAGGTAGAAGTAAAGAAAGAGGCAAAAATAATAATAGAAGAAGGTCAAAATCTGTACATAGATCACAGTCAAGAGGAAGGACTGGTGCCTATTGGTTTCATGGCAAACCGGGCCACACAAAGAAAATTTGTTGGAATTATTTAAAAGGGCATAGGACAAAGTCAATAACAATGAAGCAAACACTACAACTGAAAAAGACGATGGTTTTTTGGTCTTGGTTGTTGGAGACACAACTGCAGACTCTTGTGTACTTGATTCTGGGGCTTCTTTCCATGCTATTGAACATGCTGGCAAGCTTTTATAAATTTCAAAGAAGGTACATTCGGTAAGGTTTTTCTTGGTGACAATAAGGAATGTGAAATCGTTGGTAAGGGTGATATAATTTTGAATTTAAAAAATGGAAATCAATGGCTTTTAAAGGATGTGAGATATGTTCCTTTGTTGAAAAGAAATTTAATTTTTGTAAGTCAGCTTATTGCTTCTGGGTGTAACGTTAAATTTTCTCTAGACAATTGGAGAGTAACCAAGGGAGTTTTAGTGCTTGCAAAGGGAAAGAAGTTGGGTAATATTTACATTTTAAAATGCCATGGTGAAGTGGGAGCTACCCTGACAGTTATGGACAACAATTCTGAAATTTGGCATAAGAGGCTCAGGCACATGAGCAAGAAAGGGATTGAAGTAATGCTTCAATGAGATCAACTTCCCAACTTAAAATCAGTGGATTTGAAGTTATGTGAGCATTTCCTTTATGACAAACAAAGTTGATCCAACTTCTTGAGGACAAGCCATGATCAGAAAACCACTCCTTTGGAACTTATGTATTCAAACTTTTTTGGTCCCACTGAGGTAACCTCTTTCGGAGGTGCAAATTACTTCGTTTCTTTCCTTGATGATTACACTCAAAAAGTTTGGATTTACATGTTAAATAAAAAATTAGAAGTTTTTTCAAAATTTAAAATTTTTAAGGCTCTTGTTGAAAACCAGATAGGGCATAAAATTAAATGTCTTAAAATTGATAACGGGGGAGAGTTTTGCTCCTTAGAGTTTGACAATTTTTGTGCAGACAATGACATTTGTAGAATAAAGGTGGTCTCCTTCACCCCTTAGGAAAACAATGCAGCTAAGAGGTTGAATTAGACAATTCTAGAGAGAGTTCGCTATATGCTCTCCAATGCCGGTTTGGGAAAAGAGTTTTGGGCAGAAGTGTGTAACACTACAATATATTTAATCAACTGTGCTCCTTCATCTCGTTTGGATTTTGATATTATTAAGGAGAGATGGCTTAGGAAAATAATTTCATATCACCATTTGCGGGTGTTTGGTTGTGAAGTGTTTGTGAATACTCCCAAGGAGTAGCGAACGAAGCTTGATTTCAAATCAAAGAGATGTATTTTTCTTGGCTATGGAGAGGATCAGTTTGGTTTTAGGTTGTGGGATCCCGTCGCTAAAAATATTGTTCGCAGTCGAGATGTTATCTTCAATGAAAAAAAATTCTAGGTTTGTAGCCTCATGACACATCTTTAGATGAATATTTTGATGTTGATTTATTTGATAATGGCTGTGTTAGGCACACTTCTATTACATTCTCCCAGCCTTTAGTAATTTAGACTTCAAACATTAGCACCCCTATTTATTCGCAACCTTCACATATTGTTATTCCATCCCCTGTTGTTAGTTTGCAGCCCTTAGCATTCTCATTGTTGCCTTCACTTAATGCAATGTAGCCTATAAATGTGAATGTGTCACCTCATTCAATTTCAACACAGCTTGCAAAGCCTGGCAGTGATTGTCAAATCCATACGCGGCCCTCTCAAACTAGTGTGCCTTTAACACATTCGTTGTTGCCTCCATTAGTTAGTGTTGCACAATCTATCCATACTGCCACATAGCCTTTAGAAACTCCAGTGCAGCCCCTTGGTTTTACTTCACAATCTCTATTTTTTGAGTTGCAACCTCCTTTAATTAGCACACAACCTCTAAATAATGATTTGTTGGCTTATTTATTTCATACACAACCTTCTTTAGTTGACTCGATGCCTTCACAATCAAATTTGCAACCTTTGGTTTTGCATTTTCCACAAATAGTGGACACTACGTAGCCTACACTGGTTAATTTGCAGCCTTTTGGGAGTTGTACACAACCTATAAATAATATGCAGCCTCCTCAAGTGCATACGCGGCCTCAACAGGGAGTTGGTGTTTTTCCTGAATAGAGCAATTTTGGTGTTCAAAGTAATAAGCAACAGGGTAGTATCAAGAGGTAGAACATTGGAGGTATACAGGGGTAGCAAATTGAAGGACTTGTAGAAAAATAGTGTGTTGGTGGTAATTTATAGAATAATGAGGAAAATATAGAGAAACAAGGTAATTTGCAGTCAGAAATGGGTCCTCAATTAAGGCAATCAACCTAGAAGAGAAAGCCACCAACAAAATTTGATGATTATGAGTTATTGTTATCTGATGATTATGATTATGAATTGTTGCTTCATGGTGAGGCAAAGCCGGCAACATTTAAACAAGCTTCCAAAGACGAAAATTCAGTGAAATGGTTGGAGGCGATGAATGAAGAAATGGAGTCTTTGCATGCAAATGGGACATGGCATTTGGTTCCTCTTCCGCCAAATCAGAAACCACTAAAGAATAAATGGGTATATCGTGTGAAAGAGGAAGATGGAGGTCATAAATGTTACAAGGACAAATTGGTTGTGAAAGGTTTTTCTCAAGAAAAAGGAATTGATTTCAATGAAATATTTTCACCAGTTGTGAGAATGAACACAATTTGAGCAATGTTAGGCTTGACAAATATTTGGGATCTTGAACTTGAGCAATTAGATATCAAAGAAAATTTTCTTCATGGAGATATTGAAGAGGAATTATACATGGAGCAGCCTGAAGGTTTTGCAAAATTGGGTCAAGAACATTTATATTGCAGATTGAAGCGGAGTTTGTATGGGCTCAAGCAAGCCTCGAGGCAGTGGTATTTAAAATTTGATAGCTTCATGACTCAACAACATTTCATTCGTTGTGAATCAAACCCGTATGTTTATTACAAGAAGCTTCCAAATGGTGAGTTTGTTATTCTATTACTTTATGTTGATGATATGTTGGTTGTTGGCAATAGTGTGAGGATAGTTCGTGAGTTGAAACAACATTTATTTCAAAGATTTTCCATGAAGGATTTAGGGGTAGCAAAGAGGATTCTTGGGATGAATATAATCAAGGATAGAAATAAGAGAGAACTTAGATTATCTTAAGAAAAATATATTCTTAAAATTTTAGATCTAGATTCAATATGAAGAATGTCAAATCTATTAGTACTCCTTTAGTTGATCATTTTCGGTTATCCTCAACTATGTGTCCTAAAACAGAAGAGAAAAAAGAACACATGAAGAGTGTTCCATATTCATCAGCAATTGGAAATTTAATGTATGCCATGACTTGTACTCGTCCGGATATTTCTCATGTAGTGGAAGTTGTGAGCAAATTTCTAAGTAATCTGGGTAAACCACATTGGAAGACAGTCCAGTGGATATTCAGGTATTTGAAAGGTACTTCTAATTTTGTTTTATGTTTTGGTGGTAAGGATATTCGCCTATGAGGTTATGTAGATTCAGATATGGCTAGAGATGTGGATAAATGGTGTTCTACTACCGGTTATGTGTTCACTTTTGTCGCGACAACGATCAATTGGGTTTCTCGGTTGCAATAGGTGGTTGCACTTTCTTCTATGGAGGCAGAATATATTACTCTCTTTGAAGGAGTAAAAGAAATGATATGGTTGCAGTAGTTGTTAGGTGATTTATGGTTTAAGCAATTAGTTTTTACTCTCTTTTGTGATAGCAATAGTGCTATTCACTTGTCCAAGAATTCAACCTTTCACAATTGAATGAAGCATATAGAGCTGCGATATCATTTCAATCGTCATTGTGTTGAAGAGGGTAAACTGCAGGTGGAGAAAATTGACACGAAGTTGAATTCAGTTGACATGTTGACAAAGGTAGTACCTAGGGAGAAGTTTGAATTCTGTAGAGCTTCTCTCAGACTTGTGCAACTCTGACAATAAATCTGCAGTGGAGGGATATCTCTGAGCAGCAATTTGGTCTTCAAGTGGGAGATTGTTGGGTTTTGTGAAGCCCAAATTAGCAAGTTTCTCTCACAATTCAAAATAGTTTCTTTCTTTGTAATAACTTCTATTGGCATGTGTTCACCAATTTAGAAGTTGTTTGTTTTGAATGGATTGTTCCAATTATTGGAGTAGAGACTGATTTATAAATATAGTTGCTGGCTGAATATGTAATTGATTGAGAACTTGAGAATCAATAAGAGATAATCCCTTAGTGTGGACATAGCCATTTATTAATGGCGAACCATGATAAATCTTGTGTTCTTGTTCTATGATATTTTAATCTTTTAATTTCTGCAATTTCTTTTTCATTTGATTCTGCAAATTATAATCAACATATCTAAAGATGAGTTGTCATAAATCATGATCACAAATATAAAGTAAATGCAGATAAAATCAGAACTAATTCGTTATTACAACTTAAGTATTGTCAGTTATTGTCATAAATTTTGTTACATATAAAAACAACCTTGAAAAAAATTTAAATATAACCATGATTCTATTGTAAATTAAAATAGGACAATCACAATCATACATAGATAAGAGAAATAAAAATTTATCACAGAAACCTGTTGAGATGCATCAATTAGCTCATGTTCCAAATATTGTAATTTTTCTTTTTTCCAAAAATTCATTTTCTTCTTTAAAAAAAAGGCTTTACTCCTCCCCAGTCATTAGTGACTGACTGCTTCAGTTCCTTGAATATTCTAATAAGATCCCTATAGGTCCGATTAAACTTTAAAGCTTAAATTGTTTCTATAGGCAGTCTTTTGTTGCCCCATCCAATAATATTCATGGTGTTTTCATTTCCTATAGATCTAATTAATGCTTACGCTGTTTATATATGCATGAATGTGGTTCATATAAATAATTACTACCAGAGAGAGGTCGATGTGTTTCGCTGACTGGATGTGCATTGGTAACTGCAATAGAACAACAATAGTTGAATATTTGTGATACATCTGTATCGTTTAGCTTTATCTAATATAGAACTTATAACCAAATGGATCAAATCAATTTGCCATTACCGTAAAGGATAGATAGTTGAATGAAATCATATAGGATTGTGCAACAAGCTTAGAATTTAATGGTTATAACAACATTATGAGGAAGTGACGCATGTGCCAATGACTATACGAGGAAGTGAAACATTGCACTAGAATAATAGGCAAACAAATTACAAAGTCTTCTTAGTATATTAGAAGGTTGCAGGATATGCATATAAGATTTTACAAACGCCCTAGGTCTCAACACTAAGACACAGGAGGTTGTGGAGGCTGAGTCAAAAGGTGTGAATAACATCCTTGTTGCGATATGAGGTTACAGGTCTATGAATGTAGAAGATAATTGTATCATAAATTAATGATATCAAGTTTTCACAATTCATCATGTTTTAGCTAAGTGATTTCTGAATTTGATTGTGCGCAATTTTTTACATCAACATTTCGGATCACACTCTATGTGTCATAAATATTAGTGAGATTGTGAGTCTAAATGAGAGGATGCAACGATTACCCAATTGACCTTCATAAATCCATGAGATAGAAGTGAGCAGTGGACAGCATAGACTATAAACACTTAGCTTTTTGTATTCATGATTGAGAAATGATTGTGTGAGTATAATAGCTTTAAAATTTCAAAAAGAAACAAGCGTGAGATAAAACAATAATTCAAAAGACTGATGTTAATTGAACATTAATTATATGGAACACTGATAACAGTCGAAACTTAAACATGATCCTAACAGATACTTTACTCTGTTCAGAAATGCTATGACAGTTAGTATAAGTTTACTATTAAGTAATCATAAGTTGGATTTTGGAAAACACACGACTTGTTAAATTATTTATCATTAAATTATTTCATGTATTATTTATCCTATTTATTGGGTGTTTTGGATGGAGTTTTTTATAGTTATTTTTTAGGTATTTCTATGCTACCATAATTACTCTGGATTTATTAAATTTGTGATACTCTTGTAAAGATTTAGAATCAACAAATGTGTAGTAATCTTTTATTGTTAAATTATAAATTGAGTTGATTTGGGGTGTGGGTTTTTTCTTCAAAAATGGTTTTTCCCATGTAATTTACTATGATATTTTTTTGTGTGTTTATTTCCTTATATATATATATGATTTATTTAGTTTTTGCACATACCTCCTGTCATAGAAGAGTGTAGGAAGCATATTACGAACCTCTTCTTCCTTTCATTTGGTATTAGATCTAGATGAAATCAAACTCTAGGTGTTAAAGAAAATTATTTTTATGCTAAGCTTGGATTGAATGGTAGCTTGTAGAGAAAATATCTTGGTGTAGGAAAAATGGCAAGCACATAAAGCATATAAATAGAAAAGTCCTTGGCAACAAAATTTGAGTTTTGGAAGCTCAATATTGAGGATATATTTTTGGATATATATATATGGGATGCATTGTACATATCCAAACCTATTACTATGTCACAATAAGAGTAGGACAAAATGGATAGAAAATCTAAGGATATCATTAGATTTTGTTTGGCTGATTAATTACTATTGAATGTGCATGAAGAAACTACTAAAATAAACCTTTGGAATAAGCTGGTGATATTTATTAGTATAAATACCTACTAAACAATATTTTCTTGAGAAATAAGCTATATACCCTTAGGATTGAGAATGGTAATTTAGTGGCTAAATATTTAAATGCTTTCTATATGATCATGACCTAGTTGCACTTAGATGGAGGAGGAATAGTGTATTCCCCTTTATAATGACTTTTGGTTTAGCTTCATGAAGATTTTAACTTGGAATATTAGGGGGTTGTATATCCCTTTAAAGCAACATATTCTAAAATGTAGTATTATTGACTTAAAGGTTGATATCCTCCTTATCAAAGAAACCAAAATACAATAGGATGTATTTTCAAAAAGGTTACTATATTTGTCTGGCCTAAGGAAAATTTATGCATTAGTACTCTGTGGAACCCAAAACAATTAAGCTTCTTAAGGCTTTAGCAATGAAAATTGTCTAGAAATGATTATGGAAGTGGAAAGGAAAAATTTAAAGTAGAACCTCCTTAACATATATTCTCCAAATACTAGAACGACGAGAAATAAAATTTTAGATTCTCTTTCTAGTCTTTTTTCAAAAGACTCAAGGACGAGATGGATTCTTGTGAGAGACTTCAGTACCCCACTCTATCCTTCAGATAAGTTGGGTGGGTTGGAGGATTTCTTGGACAATATATTAGATTTTTCTAATTTTATTATAATTTTTAATGGTCTCCTAGATGTGGACCTTTTCAGTTCTAAGTTTACTTGGTCTAATAGACATTGTGGTGGTGATCATATCCAATTTAAGCTTGACAGGGTGCTTATTTATGGTGATTGGGACATTCTCGCCAAGCTAAACCTTTCTGCCCTTCCTAGGTCAACTTTTGATCATAGTGCTTTAATCTGAAATCGAGAAGATAATCATCATCTAGGCCCCTATCCTTTGAGATATGACATCATGTGGAACCAACATACTAAGTTTAAGGATTTGATTTGGCTATGGTGGAGTTAGTCTTGTTAAGGGATGTTGATGTTTTTCTTAGCAAAAAAGCTTAAAATAATCAAGTCTAATGTCCAAGGTTGGAATAAATATTCTTTTGGAAACATATTTCAAACTAAACAAAACATCATCAACAATCTTAAAGATATATGAGGATGGAAAACGGGGTTGTGGATGAGGATACTTCTTTACAAGAAAAGCAACTAAGGAATGAATGGTTCAAGAATGCAAAAATAGAGAAAATATTCTAGAAATAGAAATCAAGGATCCAATGGCTTCAAGAAGGGGATAAAAACACAAGATTCTTTATCAATCTACTTTAAAACACAAAAGAATGAACAAAATTAACTCTATTATTGATTAAAAGGGTGAATTGCTATCCAAGGATGATGATATTACTAATGGGGTTATTTACTTTTTCAAAAATGTTGGTGGTGGTCCTACTCCACCTTCAATGGAGCTTGACTCCATGCTCGATGTCATCCCTAGGGTGGTTTCAGATAGAGATATTCATAATTTTGGAATAGTGTTGTTTCAGGAGGTTAAATCTATTGTTTTCACTTTTGGAGCTTATAAAGCACCTAGCCCTGATGGTTTCCAGCCTAATTTTTTCCAGGACTTTTGGGAAATTGTGTCCTTAGATCTCCGCAATGCTGCAAGAGACTTTTTTAGATCTAGGAGGTTGCTTTGTCAACTCAGTGATACCTTCTTTGTTCTTGTCCCAAAAAAAGAAGAGGCATTTTCGATCTTGGAATATTGTCCAATAAGTTTATGTAACACAGTGTACAAAATATTTTCTAATATTATTTTCAATGAGCTGAAAGATGTTCTTGATCAAATGATCTTGGCTAACTAGAAAGGCTTTATTTTTTAAAGACAAATTCTATATGTTGTCATTGTCTCTCATGAGTATATTCACTTAATGGAGTATTCCAAGTTGTTATGGATGGTCCTCAAGCTTGAAATTTTGAAGGCTTATGATAGACTAGATTAGGGTTTTCTATTTGTTGTTTTGGAGAAATTTAGTTTTAGAGGAAAAATCCTAAAGTTAAATAAAGAATGTGTGTGTACTCCTAGTTTCTTAATCCTAATTAATGGTATTCCCAAGGGCCTTTGTTCATGTGGGAAAGGTATTAGACAAGGTGATCCCATCTCCCCCTATATTTTCATAATTGTGGTTGAAGTCCTAGGTCATAATCTTCAGAATAATCTTGGTAGAGGGTTGCTAAAAGGAATCAGAGCTACTTCATCCCTCCCCCCATCTTCACACCAACAGTTTATGGATGACACTATTATATCCGGTGTTGCTTTCGTAGTTGAAGCTGCCAAATAGAAATCCATTCTTTAGAGTTATGCCTCTACCTCTAGAAAACATGACAATTACACTAAAAGTAAGTTGTATTTCTTTAACTCAAGCCAATCCTTAAAGAATAAGGTTTTGAGAATTTTGGAATGTCAAGAAGTAGCCCTCCCTAAAACTTATCTAGGGCTTCCCTTGTGCACTAAAAGGCCTCCTAATTATTTCTAGAATGGTATTATAAAGAGTGTCCAAAAGAATCTCATTGGTTAGAAAGGGGAGATTTAGCTCCTGAAGTCTTCTCTTCAAAATATCCATGTCTACTTTCTTTCCCTCTTCTAGGTGCTTTCTTTTATTATCAATAAAATTAAGTACATCTAAATAACTTTCCTCTAGAGTGGAATGGAAGAGAGGAAAAGAGTAGCTATGGTTAGTTGGGAGAAGGTGTGCCTCCCTAAGAAGGCTGGTGGTCTAGGGATAAGAAGGATTAACCTGTTAATGAAGCTCTCTTATCGAAGATTGGTTGGTTCCTTATTCAAGGTGGTAAGGATTGGGTTAATATCTTAAAAGCTAAATACATGAATAATAAGGACGTGTGTTGCTTTCTTAACTCAGAAGAGTGGTTGAATTGTTTTGTTGTGTAGAACAACATTGCAAAAACAAGAAACACCTTGAAATAGGGCACTAGAAGAAGGGTTGGGAATGGGAGAAAGGTTAATTTTTGGAAAGATGTTTGGGGTCTTAGCCCAACGCTGTCATCACTTGATCACTTGAGCCAAATCAAATTTGATCTTATGAGTGTTAATGGGCCTTTCTTAAATGGTTATGTGGAGTGGAGTGGTGAAATACCTAAATGGAAGGACTTTAAAAAAAATAGTATTCACTGGAAAACTAATAGGGGAATACCTCTACCATGGCCCTCTAACATGTTTTCCGTGTTGGATTCACTTCTTGATGATTAGTAGTTATTTCATTAGGAAACAAAATATGTTTTGGTTTGGAGTGACAATCCTTTAGGTACCTTCTCTGTGTGATCAGCCTATAGTTACCTGGAATCACCTCTTCTTACCCCCCAAAAATTTAATTGGTGTGAATTTTGGAATACTAAGTTAATTATGAAGATTAACTATTTTTGGTGGCTAGTTTCCCATGGAAAAATTCTAACTATTGATGTTCTTAATTGGAGGGTTTTTTAGTTTTTCAATAGATGCCCTCTCTTCTTGGAAGACTTTGAAAGAATAATTCACTTGTTGTTTCAATGCTCCTTTGTGAGGGAGGTTTGGTCAAAATTCCTTAATATTTTATTAACGGATTGGGTCTTCCCCTCTAATTTAATTGATCAATGGACTTACTATCCTTTTTACCACCCTATTGTTGTTTAGTTATGGAAGTAGGTTCCTCCCTTTGTTACTTAAAACCTATGGAAAGAAACGAACCATATGGTGTTTAGAGAATAACAAAGAAGTAGTGGAGAGATCTTTGTTTGTATGAAACAAAAAGTCCAAGAAATATCAACTCTACCATCTTTGGCTTGTCTAAGGTATCATAAACCTACAAGTATTTAAGAAACAAACAACTTGGGGAATTAAGAAAGACATGACTAGGATAAATTGGTTACATATTTTGAGCAAAAGATCGACTATATGGACACCTCCTCCTATTGGTTGGACTAAGGTGAGCTCTGATGGTTGCTCAAAGGGAAATCCTAAAATGGTTGTTGTGAGTGGTTTTTTTTGTGATAATGAAGGTAGAGTTATAGAAGGTTATGCTAAAGGGTTGGAAATTGTTACTAGCAACGAGGATGAAGCAGCTACTATGTGGTGGTGTTTGAAAAGGGCCAAACATTGTGGCTATAGAAAATTTTATTATTCAATGGAATTTTAAATTAATCATAGAATCTCTTAAAGGTAATGTGTATCTACCCTGGAAGATTAAAATTTATATTAAGGACTCCAAAAGAATAATTAACTCCTTGGAACAATCCCTAGTGCAACAAGCCCTTAGAGAGGAGAACAAAGCAAGTAATGATGCTTCTAACAAAGGATTATCCTAATCATAGTGGATGAGTTAGAGTTTTGAAAACCTCCCACAATGAATCAAGGATAGAGCTTCAGAAGATCAACTTCAGATTGGAAATCCAAAGTTCCACTACCCAATGAGCAATAATGACAATGACTAGTCAGAATTGGAAGGACTAGGCTTATGTTGCCTTTCTTAGCAGGGCCATATTTTGGTGCCCTTATTTAAATTTTTAATTTTAGCTCTCAAAGTCTATGAGTAAAAGGATGAAAGAAAATGAAATTTGAAGTGGTTCTTGCCAAAATATTGGGAGTCAAATAATTGGCCACGTGGCCTTTCTCTTTCTCATATGGTTGGATTTTCAAAATTTGGAGATGGAAAGGGAGTATAAAATTGAATCCACCTTTACCTTTTTCTATAATTTTGTGGTAGCGGGGAATATAAATGAAAGGGACTATATATAGGCAAGCCAACAATGATAAAGCATAACTTAATAAAAAATAATTACTCTGATCCCATGTTTTTTAAAGTTGGAAAGTGTGTTGATTTGACAAACACAAATATTAATAATGAGTTAAAAGGTACTTTTGGCCTTTAATCGACTCTAGGTGGAATTATTGCAAGGACACCTATAAGATTTTAATGAAAGCAACTGATAGATAACACTCTCTAGATGTACCCGTAGCGGTAATTATAAATTTAATTACCTATTCAATTAGTTTTAAGGGAGGTGGGCTTACACGAGCTATAGGTCTCATCTCAATTACAACTCACATTGGCCTAAGATTTAGTTAATCTTGGGCATGGATATGCAAATTATGAAGGGTCAAACTTTCTAGATGAAGCACGAGGGTTTTTTGTATTTCTCCTTTTTTATCAGCGATAGAAGTGTTAGCATTTCCTTTGTAATTTTTAGAAACTCTGAGAACTGCTCTGGCCATTGGTGGAATTCTATAGGAGAGGATAGGTCTAGTGTCATGTCCACTAATCTGTAGGAGGAAAGTTGTAGAATAGATATAGGGGACCCAAGAAAGTGATTGGAGCCTCTAGCGTGCATCCCACTAAGGAAGAACATGGACCTATGGAAACTCTTTGAGGGCATTGGTATGGCCCCTTTCTTACTGGCAATGAAGGGCTATAATGATGACTTAACTTCAAAATTTTATAACTCTTGGAGGGAGAGCAAGGTTAAAATTGGAAGTGTGAGCTTTGTTGTTACTCTTAAACTCATCGCAAATGCCACTGGACTTGGATTTTGGGGTCTCAAAGTGTTGAAGGTTAGCAATGAAAATTACTAGAGATTCATCGACAACTTCCTGGGAAGTGATGAAAAGCTCACTTAGTGTCGAAATGACTATGACAGAGAAAAAATCCCTACACCTTTCAGCTTGCTAAGCATATGTATAATGAAATATTTTACCCTTGAAGGTCGCTACACCAATGTGCATGGTTATCATTTCCCTTGCTTGAGTCATATTATAAGAAATGAAAGGATTAACATTCCTTATTTCTTGCTTACATCTCTACAACAATGTAAAGAGAAAGGGGCTTCCCCACCCTTGCATCAGTGTTTGATCCAAATATTATGTACAATTATGTATTTTCTTTGAACCCCTTGCCTAGCTTAGACAATTCTATGAAAAACCTCTTGGTTAAGTCATTGAATAACCAACTTGGTTTTTTGGAAGCTAACCCTAGCTCTAGTAAAAAAATCAAATCTAGAACCCCCAACTCTGGTGTGGTTAATAAGGAGATTCCCTCCCATCCCATTCCTAAATCTAGTGTTGTGATTAAAGAGGTTTACTCTATTCCTGATATCAAAGAACAACTCTCATCCCATAAATAGTCGGTGAGCCCTAAGGCTAAACCCCCAGCCTCAAAAAACATAGTTGTTGATGAGGACCTTCCTAGCCAAACCACCTTTCAGAAGGAACCCCTGGCTAAAATCTCTGGTACTAAATGTAAGAATATTTCCTCAAAGGAAGTGAGAGCAGCTAAAAAATTACTATTGACATTCCAGATGAAGGGGAGGAAGGGAATGCTGAGGATTCAAGCAATGGGAAGAGGGAGATAAGATCTACTTAGTTGGCGAATGTTAATGCAAAATGGAAAATTATTTCATATGAGGAAGAGGAGGAAGACCCCTTAGATGAGGAATTCATTCTAACCCAGGAAGATCCTTTAGATTTGAGTAGAGTTGAGCTAGATGTGGTACTCAGTGTGGCTGAGGAAGAGGACATATCTAATTCTAAAGAGGAGGAAGTGGGTTGTGGTACTGAATAAGGTGTGGTTAAGGACTCAAAAGAAGATGAGGAAAATGTTGTGGACAAGGAAAAAAGCAGGATGTTAATATTACAATGTTGGAAAATTCAAAGGAGGAAGGGGAGATGGTTGACAAAAAATCCCAAAATGACGAGATATTAGCACTACAAGATATAATTGGTAGGCTAGATGAGGCCTTTAGAAGGTTGATTGTTGTTACCTATGGAAATTATGGAGAAGGATATATTCAAAACTCTGAATGGTAGAGAAAAGATCAAGAAAAGAAAGAACATATTGGAACCTTCTAAGGAAGAAGACAAGCAGGTGGATGAATCGGTTGAGTATCACAAAGACCCATGGACCAAGCAGCTAGAAACACTCACCAAACAATAAGAGATAATTAATATCCAAAAGGATTAGATTATTGTTTCCTAATTTTTGGTTAGTGTACTATTGTTATTTCTTATTTTGTATCCTACATAATGATACTATACTTGGTTTGTGTTCCACCTTATCTTAGTTCTTATATATTGTGTCTATCTAGTCTTTGTTTGTTCTGTCTTGGTTACTCTTGGTCTCGTTGGTTGATTTGGACTATTGTCCTATTTTGTGTTGGTGTGCTATGGTTGGACTTTCTAGCTTAATGGCCTAAATTTTGATGCTTTGTTTAGAATCAAGGCCCCGACCCCTGCTTTTTTAATCCAAAACAAAATGATTTAAATAAATGATCTTAAATAATTCTTTGAGTCAAGATTCACATGAAAGAATCCTTTGAAAAATGAATAGAATTCTTTGAAACAAGATCTTAAATGAAAAATTATGTTGGGAAGCAAGTATCTAAACAAAAGAATGCTTAACATTACAAATGAATCTAAATCTAAATATTCTCTATTAATAAAATTTTAACATAATACACTAAAAAATATCTCTTTCAAAAACACATAAAATTTAAGTTCATAAATGAACTAAACGAACTAGTGAGGAACTTCCTATTGCCTCACTTGAATATCTCCAAATATATTAGAAAGCTTCCAAAGCAATCTTTTGAGAAATCTTTATTGAATAACTATGTGCTATGCATTAATTTTTTCTTCTAAATTTCTTTTGAAGCAACAAAAAACCATAAAATAAGTGATTTAAAAGAATACCACAAAATAATCCTTCAAAAAATAAAAATAATTCTTGAGAATAAAAAACTAAATAAGAAGTTTTTGAATTACCAACAATGCACTTGGAAGCATAGATCTAAATAAAAGAAGCTTATAAATAGAAAAATGAATAAAATCTAAATATTCCCTACTAAGAAAATTTGAATCTAATCTACACAAGAAACATTTTTTAGATATGTAAACTTCATATTCATGAACAAACAAAACTAATTCTTAGTTTTGTCTACACTTTCTACTATAATGTACTTTTTGTGAATTTCAATCTTAGATCCACTAAGAGTTTTTATAATACTTCAATTAATTCTCTCTAAACAAAATATAAATCTTTCAAAGAGATTCTTTGAAAATTTAAGTTTCATATTTTCTATAATATAATGTAAATATTTATAAGTATCCATAAAAAATAAAAATGAAATCATTTAAAAATTAGATTAAAAAAATATGTAATCCTTATCCCTGCTTTATAAGTACATCATACATATTTTTAAAATTTGTTTATTTTTTATACTTCAATCTTTGTCCATGGCCCAAACACACCTATACTAGTAGAATAGGTAAGTATGAAGGCCATTTGAATAGGAAAAACAATGTGCAATATAAAAAATAGTCATATTTTAACAAACACACCTATACTAGTAGAATAGGTTAAGTATGAAGGCCATTCCCATAGGAAAAACAATGTGTCATATAAAATATAATCACATTTTAACACCAAATTAGGACAGAATAGCATAATTGGGATGGGGAGGAGTTGAGATCGTGGTTTTATATTGAGGTTTTATAATTTTATGTAAATAGGATTGATACTTCAATCTGTGTCCATTCTTCAGTTCCTTCTCCATTAACAAGAGATCGATCTTCGATTTTAATATAATCTAAATATCAATTCTAAGTGTTAACTTGACTCTTATTATATAGAAAATTCCAACCTTCTAAACCCAAATAAACTAGATGGTTGATTCAGTAGAAAACACAACATAAACAAACTGAATTTAAAATACTGAGAAAATATCAGTATCCTTCAAAACACTGATTTTAATAAATATTTACAATCGATCATATTGTATGCCAAGAACCTACTAATTCATGTACAATGGTGTCTCTGATTCCTTCCAATAGTAGTGACACTGATTTATCACAACAATTGTCTCATAGGGTTGTCAAATAATTGGTATAGTGATACTGATTTATCAAAGAAATTGTCGATCAGATAAATAGTGATGCTTTTTCTGGAAACTAATTGTAAAAAAGCAGTGAAACCCTAAGTTTCAGTTTCCTAACTGTGTTCAATAGGGCCAGACTGCTCTAACATGAATGATCACATGGAAACATAATTCCTTAAATGCAAAGGAAAGCAAGGAGAGCTGCACCAGCTCTTTCCATGCAATTTGAGTACCTCTTTGGCCTTCTGCTTGGCCTTATGCGCCCCCTCCATCTGGAGCACGATGCACAGCTTCGAAACACCTCCATACTGAAGCATATCACGAAGAAGAGAAGCACTCGGTGAAAATGTACAGAACGACCATAGGATTCGAACCGCTTTAGTCCTCCCAAATTCAGAGACCCTCATCATCTTCTTCGACACAGCAGCAACACCCATGGCATGCTCAGTCATGGCAGCCCTTCCTTCAGCGCAATCGACCACCTTACCTAACAGATCCAGGATTTTCTCAGCCTTTGGTCCCTCAGCCTCAGGCAGCAGCTCGACCAAAACAAACAGTAGACCAGCTTCTACAGCCTTGAGCTTATTCCTTCTCGACCACTTACAAATGGCCTTTAAAACACCCAAGGCGGACAAAGCCGCCTGGTGAGAGAACTCATCTCTCAGCATCTCCACCAACCCAAGCAAAACACTGATATTTTGCCTAACAATGACTTCCCAATCAACCCTCTGCCCTGCGACGTTCTGCAATAGCATGACCGCATGCAACCTTGCATGGCTATTTCCTCGTTGCAGAATCAATCCCAGGGATCTCATGGCCCTGGGCTCGGTTACCAACCTCGCAGTATCCTGTGACACAGGAAGCAGATGCAGAATTCCCAATGCTTCCTCACAGATTTTAGGGTTTTTGCTCTCATTCTCTCCTGGGTAGCACTTAGCGAGAAGAGATACAAGAATGGGTCCTGGTCCAGCCGCCGCAATGCATCTCAGGTTCCTCTCGCTCTCCCCGATGAGTAATCGAAGCTTCTTGAGTGCATGGATGGCCTGGCAAGGCTTTGATCCAGCCGCCTGTTGCAGCAGATTTGCAACTTGCAGAGAATCAACAGGCGGCCTAGGAGTTGGAATCCGATCAACCCCCTTGGAGCTGTTGACCACACACCAACCTTGAATTAGGCGGCGCAGTGTATGATTGGGTGTCATGTCAAAATTCTGGAGTTCTTGCATGGTAGCAGGGCACGTCTTCTTGTTGCATGTGTAAAACTAGTGCTCAATACTCTCCCTGTCGTAAGTCATCCCTGTAGAAAGAGTTACAGGGTCTCTCATCAGCTCCATAGATATGGGGCACCTGAAGTAGGAAGGCACTTCCACGTTCGTATACGTAATTTTTCTTTTTGTTTCTCCCTCCACACAACACTTCAAATTCTCTTCTTTCTTTATATTTCTGGACATCTTTTTTCAATGCCCAATAGACGATAATGGGGAACTTATATCATTACATACCATGAATGTCATTAGATCTGTGTACGATGTCAATGGGCTTTGAGCTTCTCAGTTATCGCACGTTAAGTTTGACCTTATATTGTTATTTATCGTTTACCATATCAACCAAAAAAAGTCTTAAAGAGGTCGGTTAACTCTTTTCAAATTACATATTTGAATAATAAAATAAAAACTTGAATATTTAATAAGGACCACAGGGTATTAGAATTTTGTGGACATTAAAATTACTACAAAGTTAGGTTTTATAATTTAATAACAAGTGACGCAAGCGTTGAGTTCCTGCCGAGAGGTAAAAAGCATCTAGCTATGAGTTAGAAAAAGTAATTAGATAGAAGTTAGGAATATAAATGTACTAAATTTAGGTAGGAAAGTTTGACATAATTTGCAATGGTGCATTAATGCGTGGAATGTTTATAGATATACCAATGAATACATTTATTTTTACATCCTTTATGATCTTATTCAGGAAGCAAAAATGTATTATTAATTTGTTTGAATTATTAATTGCAAATAATCTCAAACATTTGTAACAATGCTTGAGCCATTTATGTATACATGCATGCATGTATACATATATCCATGTGCACATAATGCACAGGAGAGTGAAAAGCATCCTTTGCATACGAACGGAAAATTTGAATGGGAAACACTAAAATCAATTAGAAATACAAATTTATGAACAAAGCATTCTAAGTGCGTCAAAGCACAATGAAACTCAACTTGCATTTGCAGTATTAAATGAAAGAAAATAGGAAAAATAAACTACTTATGAAACATTTATGCATGCATGGATGTGTACGTGTGTCCATGTAATCTGGTATGGAAAGAAGAATCTATAAATGCTTGCATGCATAAAGTTAGAAATGTTAGAAACAATTTGCATTTGAAACAGAGACAAATAACATTTATGGTTCAAACAAAATAATAATACATAATTGTTTTTCAAACAAGTGTATAAAGGATATCTAATGATGCATTTGAATCCATTGATACATGTGAAGATTTGTTAAATCTGATCACATGTATACATGTATCCATGTGCACATAATGCAAAGGAGTGTGAAAAGCATCAGGCTCCACATTTGAACGAAAAATTTGAATGGAAAACACTAAAACCGATTAGAAATACAAATTTATAATCAAAGCATTCTAAATGCATCAAAGCACAATGAAACTCAACTTGCATTTGCAGTATTAAATGAAAGAAAACAGGAAAAATAAACTACTTATCACCAATGCATATATCGAAGGAATGCATAAAAATATGGAACCATGTAAACCTTTATGCATGCATGGATGTGTACATGTGTCCATGTAATTTGGTATGTAAACAAGAATCTATATATGCCTGTGTGCATAAAGCTAGAAATGTTAGAAACAATTTGCATTTGAAACATATACAAATAACATTTATGATTGAAACAAAATAATAATACATAATTGTTTTTTGAACAAGTGTATAAAGGACATCTAATGATGCATTTGAATGCATGGATACATGTAAACATTTGTTAAATCTGATCATACATTTTAGCCTTCAAGAAATTGTCATACGCGCTTTTAGGAATCTGTAATAAACAGGATTTAGAAAAGACGTTTTGAAAAGAACTCTTGAATACAACTTTATGTTATGATAGTTATTTTCAAAGCCCTCAGTGTTTGATTGCATAACCTTGATATTTTCTTCATTTTTTTCTTTGTTTGGTATGATGTGAATTTTGTTGTGATGGATGAAGGTATATTTGAGCTATAGATAGATAAAGATATGTGAGGGTAAAAAACAAGAATGAGGTATATAAGTGCAAGAAAGAGAGGGAATTGAGAGAATGATGAGATCCAAGTAAGGTATATGAGTGGCTTATGAAAAGTATTTGATATGGGAGGCAAGGATATGCGAGACTAGATATGAGAATGAATGGAATGTAAATGGTATGAATTTATGATTTTTGAGTTGTACGCTTAAAATAAAATGCAAGATATAAAAATTTGAATGAGTGAACTGGATTGAAAGAAAAAAGGAATGGAGCACATTGGTGTGATGGAAGGCAAGCATATAAATGGATTTTGAAATGTATTTGATTTGAGAAGAAAGGATGTGCAATGGTGGAAATGGAAATAAATGGAATTGATAGGGTATGAAGTGATCATTTGTTCCATCAAAGGGTGTAAGAATGTCTAGTTTGTTATTGGTTATGCTTTTTAAAATCATCATAGGGCTGGGTGTCTCAATACAAACATAGAAGAAAGACTCATGTCCTATTTATCACTCTCCTTCATACTGAACAAGGTGCCGAGATCCTTGAGCTTCCTCGAAATGCGACAAGAGAAGAATAGATATAAAAATATAATGATATATAAGGATGCAAGAGTCAAAACAGAAGACAAAGAAGAAGTTGTTATGCATATACTATGAAAACAATAAATATGGAAGATCATGAAACCGAAAATATGAAAATGTTGATGCATTAGAGAACAATAAATGAATGGAGAGAGAAATACATAGAGCTATTCACAGATATATGCATGGATGCATTGACAGATACATGTATACACAGAAAAGAGAGCTGCATGGACAGATGGAGAAATGAATACATGGATACATGGATGCATACATATTTGCATATAGATACATATGCATATGTTGCATAGAAGGATGCATTTATATACACAAGCAAATATGGATGAAGGCATATATGCATAAATGCTTGTATGGACAATATGCATGAATGTATTTCAAGATATAACTTTTTTGTTTTATATAGTCTGAATTTTGACAGCTATTTTTTATATTGGGAAATTAGCATTTATCTATTTTTCTATTCATCATAATAGCTTTATAAATCATTATTGTTTTAGAAAATCAGTCAAATGCGAACGCATAGATTGATTAAATAAATTTAAGCAAAGGCATAGTTTATAAAACTGGCGGGTAGAGGAACGTAATCCATGAATGCAAATTAAATACACTTTGTAGATACAATTTTCCTTTCCCACCAATGCGAAAGACAACTATACTTTTACCAATACTACAAAAGACTGAAGCAATAACTGCAAATGCTATCAACATCTTTTGAAAACTCCAAAAAGCATCTAGGTATGAGTTAGAAAAAGTAATTGGAAAGAAGTTAGGAATATAAATGTATTAAATTTTGCTAGGAAAGTTTCAAATAATTTGCAATGGTGCATTTATGCGTGGAATGTTTATAGATATACCAATGAATACGTTTATTGTTACATGTGTGTATATATACATTTAGAGCAATAAACATCCTTTACGATCTTATTTAGGAAGCGAAAATGTATTATTATTTTGTTTGAATTATTAAATGTAAATAATCTCAAACATTTGTAACAATGCTTGAGCCATCTATGTATACATGCATGCATGTATACATGTATCCATGTGCACATAATGCACAGGAGAGTGAAAAGCATCCTCTGCATTTGAACAAAAAATTTGAATGGAAAACACTAAAATCGATTAGAAATACAAATTTATAATCAAAGAATTCTAAATGTGTCAAAGCACAATGAAAGTCAACTTGCATTTGCAGTATTAAATAAAAGAAAATAGGAAAAATAAACTACTTATGACCAATGCATATATTGAAGGAATGCATAAATATATGGATCCATGTAAACATTTATGCATGCATGGATGTGTAGATGTGTCCCTGTAATTTGGTATGGAAACAAGAATCTATAAATGCCTGCGTGCATAAAGTAAGAAATGCTAGAAACAATTTGCATTTGAAACATAGACAAATAACATTTATGATTGAAACAAAATAATAATACATAATTGTTTTTTGAACAAGTGTATAAAGAATATCTAATGATGCATTTGAATGCATGGATACATGTAAAGATTTGTTAAATCTGATCACATGTATACATGTATCCATGTGCACATAATGCAAAGGAGTGTGAAAAGCATCCCTCGCATCTAAACGAAAAATTTGAATGGAAAGCACTAAAATCAATTAGAAATACAAATTTATAATCAAAGCATTCTAAATACGTCAAAGCACATTGAAACTCAACTTGCATTTGCAGTATTAAATGAAAGAAAACAGGAAAAATAAACTACTTATCACCAATGCATATATCGAAGGAATGCATAAATATATGGAACCATGTAAACATTTATGCATGCATGGATGTGTACATGTGTCCATGTAATTTGGTATGTAAACAAGAATCTATATATGCCTGTGTGCATAAAGTTAGAAATGTTAGAAACAATTTGCATTTGAAACATATACAAATAACATTTATGATTGAAACAAAATAATAATACCAAATTGTTTTTTGAACAAGTGTATAAAGGATATATAATGATGCATTTGAATGCATGGATACATGTAAACATTTGTTAAATCTGATCATACATTTTAGCCTTCAAGAAATTGTCATACACCCTTTTAGGAATCTATAATAAACAGGATTTAGAAAAGACGTTTTGAAAATAACTCTTGAATACAACTTTATGTTATGATAGTTATTTTCAAAGCCCTCAGTGTTTGATTGCATAACCTTGATATTTTCTTCATTTTTTTCTTTGTTTGGTATGTTGTGAATTTTGTTGTGATGGATGAAGGTATATTTGAGCTATAGATAGATAAAGATATGTGAGGGTAAAAAACAAGAATGAGTTATATAAGTACAAGAAAGAGAGGGAATTGAGAGAATGATGAGATCCAAGTAAGGTATATGAATGGCTTATGAAAAGTATTTGATATGGGAGGCAAGGATATGTGAGACTGGATATGAGAATGAATGGAATGTAAATGGTATGAATTTATGATTTTTGAGTTGTATGCTTAAAATAAAATGCAAGATATAAAAATTTGAATGAGTGAGCCTGATTGAAAGAAAAAAGGAATGGAACACATTGGTGTGATGGAAGGCAAGCATATAAATGGATTTTGAAATGTATTTGATTTGAGAAGAAAGGATGTGCAACGGTGGAAATGGAAATGAATGGAATTGATAGGGTATGAAGTGATCATTTGTTCCATCAAAGGGTGTAAGAATGTCTAGTTTGTTATTGGTTATACTTTTTAAAATCATCATAGGGTTGGGTGTCTCAATACAAACATAGAAGAAAGACTCATGTCCCATTTCTCACTCTCCTTCGTACTGAACAAGGTGCCAAGATCCTTGAGCTTCCTCGAAATGTGACAAGAGAAGAATAGATATAAAAATATAATGATATTTAAGGATACAAGAGTCAAAACAGAAGACAAAGTAGAGGTTGTTATGCATATACTATGAAAACAATAAATATGGAAGATCACGAAACCAAAAATATGCAAATGCTGATGCATTAGAGAACAATAAATGAATGGAGAGAGAAATACATAGAGCTATTCACATATATATGCATGGATGCATCGACAGATACATGTATACACATAAAAGAGAGCTGCATGGACAGGTGGAGAAATGAATACATGGATACATGGATGCATACATATTTGCATATAGATACATATGCATATGTTGCATGGAAGGATGCATTCATATAGACAAGCAAATATGGATGAAGGCATATATGCATAAATGCATGTATGGACAATATGCATGAATGTATTTCAACATATAACTTTTTTGTTTTGCATAGTCTGAATTTTGAGAGCTATATTTTATATTGGAAAATTAGCATTTATCTATTTTTCTATTCATCAGAATAGCTTTATAAATCATTATTGTTTTAGAAAATCAGTGAAATGTGAACTCATAGATTGATTAAATAAATTTAAGCAAAGGCATAGTTTATAAAACTGGTGGGTAGAGGAATGTAATCCATGAATGCAAATTAAATGCATTGAAATATCAGGAAAATGCGAACACATAGAATGGTCAAAACAATTGAAGCAAATGCATTAAATGGCATGTAGCTGGTCAGGAAGGCACTGGAATGGCTTGGTGGGCATGGGTGGCCAGCATACTTTGGCCATTTAATATAGATTTAAGCCACTTGGAATGCATCACAGTTGCTTTGTGGATGTTGTATTTTATTCTAGATGCTTGTGTTGTAAGGAAGAGTACTGTATATGCATGCACAAATGTATATGTGCATGTTGCACATGCACACATGTATAGATGGATGCATAGACACATGTATGCAAACACAGATAGATATGTTATACAAAGAGGTGTGCAGATACATGTATGTGTAGAAATATGCATAAATGCATTTGCAGATGGGTAGAGACAAAGACACATACATGGGTGCATGAATCCAAACATGCATATATACATGTATCCATGGAAGATATCGATAGATGCATATATACATGGATGTGTGCATGCAATTGATAGGTGCATATATGCATAAACCAATGCAAACATGTAGCCATAGATACATCCATACATATATAGGTAGATGCATGGAGAGATAGTGATATAAATGCATAAATCGATATATGCATGACCGCATCTATGGATACATAGATACATAATGACATGAAGAAAAAGACACATGGATATATGCATGGACAGAACCATATAAAATTGATATATGTTCAGCATATTCTAATCAATGAGTATTTAGTCTGGACACCTTGATATTGACATGCTAATTAGCCTTTAAATACATTTAAATACATAACAATTAAAAGAAAGAAATAATGATTATTATCCTTGTGCACATTTCACCTATTAATCAAAGCCAATTAACAAAGTAGAAATGGAAAACCATGTGCATGTTAATATGTTAGAGAGCATTTATTTGTGCATAAGTGTATAGGGATGCCATGAGTTGTGATTTCTACTTGCATGTAGTTGGATTAAACAATTAATAGTAAGTGGTAGACAATGAAATGAAATAAATTTAGGTGAATGGAAATAGAATGACCCCATTGGGTTGGAACTGAATATTTATGTGGTTTTTAGATGATAGCAGGTTTGGAGCCATGAATGAGACTTGTTCGATGCTAAAATGTCATAGTGACAATAGTGTGTCAGCTAACAGGTCCACCTGAAATTTGACTCATGTCAATCTAGTCAGTTCCATATTTCTCATTTATCCTTGTTTCATCTGATATCTAATTAATTAGGAAGCTGTCAACTAGTGTTTAAGTACGCAAGAATAAAAAGAAATAAATAAATACAATTATCCTTTTGTACATATTAGCTATTAAAGAAAGTGAATTAACAAAGTAGCAGTAGAAAACCATGTGCATGTTAATATGTTGGACAGCATGTATGTGCACATCACTGTATAATTATCTTCAAAGCCCTTAGTGTTTGATTGCGTAACCTCAATATTTTGTTCATATCTTTCTTTGTTCCGTATGGTGCAAATGTTGTTGTGATAGATGGTATACATGTAGGTATGCGTAGAATCCATATATCCATACATACATGTATTCATGCATACTATTGACAGATTCATATATACATATACCAATGTATACATGTATCAATAGATACAACCATACATATACTGGTAGGTGCATGTATACATAGTCACATATATGCATGAATCAATATATGGATGGTTGCTTCTGAGGATACATAGATACACAATGACTTGTAGTAAAAGAGACATGGATGTATGCATGGATGGAACCATATGAGATTGAAATGTTTTTAGCGAATTTTAATCAATGAGTATTCAGTCAGGACACATTCATATTGGCATGTTAACTTTATCATTTTCTTCTAGCTTGTAGCTCTCATTCACATTTGTATCATTTCATATCTAATTAATTAGTTAGCTACTAACTAGTCTATAAATACATAAGAATTAAAGGAAAGAAATAATTATAATTATCCTTGTGCAGATTTCACTTATTAATCAAAGCCAATTAACAAAGCAGTAGTGGAAAACCATGTGCATGTTAATATGTTAGACAACATGTATTTGTGCACAAGTACATAAGGATGCCATGAGCTATGATGCCATGAGCTATGATTTCTACTTGCATGTAGTTGGATTAAATAGTTAATAATAAGTGCTAGAAAATGGAATGAAATAATGTTAGGCAAATGGAAATAGAATGACTTGATGGAATTGGAAAATGAAAATTTATGTGGCTTTTACATGATAGCAGGTTGATAGCCATGAGAGTTCTTGGAAGCTAAAATGTCACAGTATATGTAGCGTATCAGCTAATAGGTCCAGCTGAGATTTCATTCATGTCAATTTAGTCAATGCCATTTTTCTAATTTATCCTTGTTTCATCTGATATCTAATTAATTAGGACTTATGCATTCGCTCAGAATGCTTTTAACCGACAGCTCATTAGCCAATCACATTTCGGCATTTAACATATTACTTATTTTTTTGTATAGTTTGAATTTGGAGAGCTATTTTTTATATTGGAAAATTAGCATTTATCTATTTTTCTATTCATTTGAGTAGCTTTATAAATCATTTTCGTTTTAAAAATTCAGGAAAATGTGAACGCATAGATTGATTAAATAAATTTAAGCAAAGACATAGTTTAGAAACTGGAGGCTAGAGGTACGTAATCCATGAATGCAAATTAAATACATTAAAATATTAGAAAAATGCGAGCGCATAGATTGATTAAATAAAGTTAAGCAAAGGCATAGCTTATAATAAAACTGGCGAGTAGACATAGGTAATGCATGAATGCAAATTAAATGCATTAAATGGCATCTGGTTGGAGGTGAAGGCATTGGAAAGGCTGTTGTTCAATGCTAAACCAGCTGCTAATGAACAACAAAAGCTTCAAAAATCTCAGTTAACATGTAAAGGGCTGATAAATATTGATCTACCAACTGGATGGGGTCATTTTACTTCAATTATGTAGCACTTATTCTTAGTTGTTTAATCCAATCACATGCAACCAGAATTTAGAACATTAGCATCCATACACATCTATGCATAGATACATGCTTTCTAACATATTGATATGCATATGGTTTTCTACTGGCACAATCCTTGAACATTCTTTAGGTGCAAGCGCTAGTTTATTAATTGACGTTGATTGATGGATAAAATGTATACGTAGACACATACCTGCACACATGCATCAATGCACAGATGCATACATAGATGAATGGATGTACACATATATACATGTATACATACACACATGATTACACACATACATATATATATGCATTCATGCATCCATGGATGCATATATCCATGTATTAATAGATCCCTTAAAATATGCATATATTCAAACAACCCCAACGAGTTGGGGAATGAATATTTATGTGGCTTTTACATGATAGCAATCTCTTATAAATATGCATATATGCATGAGGACACATAGCCATCAATGAATCTATGCATTTGCATTTTCATGAGCATTTAAAAACAAAAAAGATTGAGAAAGCCACTTGCATGGGTAGCAAAAACAGATAAATGCCAATTTTTCGATATAAAAAATGACTTATGAAATTGAGATCATATATATAAAAAGCAATATGTTAACACACTGAAGTATAACTGGCTGGCACTATCCACAAAAAAGCATTCAAGGAAAATGCAATAGTAATCTGTTATATACATACATACGTACATGGAAACATAGATACATGCACACATATATACATAATTACATGCACACATATATAGATGCATACTTGCATGCATGGATGCATACAAAGACTATTTTTCATGGGATTGTTAAAGAGTGCACTTGCTCTCTATATGCTTCCATATTTTGCATGTGTGCCTATGATCTCTATTACTTTGCGTGTGTTGTTTTTGTGTTCTATAAGCCCGTGTTCTGAGGAAGAGTTTGTAGTGACCGAGTAGGAGATGTTATAGTTGTAGAGTCTAGACCCAAAAATGAGTGATTTGAGGTGATAATTTGTTAATTTTCACAGTTTCTTTCCATTAAAGTGCATTACGAAGCTATATTTCGTTGTGTAGATTTCACCTATTAATCCAATGCAATTAAAAAAATATCAGTAGAAAACCATGTGCATGTTAATATGTTGGACATGTATTTGTGCTTGGTTGTATATTTATCTCCAAAGCCCTCAGTGTTTGATTGCATAACCTTCATATTTTCTTCATATTTTTCTTGGTTTGGTATGGTGTGAATGTTGTTGTGATGGATGAAGGTCTGTTTGTGCTATTTAATTGTGGAAGTTGATGTTTGAAAAGTTATTTTTTTAATTTGGAAACTGGCATTTATCTATTTTCTTTTTTGTGTTTCAAAGTCAATGCATTAAATGGCATTGGGATTTATCATGTAATATAGATTTAAGTGACTTGAGATGCATTGTGATTACTTTGAGCGTGTCATTTTTGTTATTCTGCAGATGCGTGTAGTTGCAGGAGATGTTGTTGCTGCAAAGTGAAGACCGAGAAACAAGTTACTTGATACATGTATCCATACATACATGGGTGCAGACATCCATCATGGTATCCATATATGTGTAGATACATGTATCTATGAAAAGATGTATCCATAGATACATCGACACATAAATGGATAGAAGCTTGTATACATATGCACATAGATGCACCAATACATATATGAGTGGATGCATTTATAGCTACAAGTATACATAGAAACATAGTTGCATGGATAGATAGATACATGCATAGTTGGACACATAAATGCTTAAATGTTTAATTGGTTTGCTTTGTTTCTATGCACTTCTAACTGACTGATTTTCTCAAAGAGAAAATGATTTTAAAAGCTATTCACACGAACATGCATGAAGTGGCATGTAGAGAATAGTTTCATAAATCATTTCTGTTTTGAAAAAATCAGGGAAATGCAAAGGCATTGATTGATCAAAGAAAATCTATGGTTTTTCTTATTTGTGGAAATAGCTTTAAAAATCATTAGAGTTTTAAAAATTTCAGAAAAATGCAAAGGCATAGGTCCATTTTGCAAAAGCGAAGGCAAAGGTTGATTAAATAATAAAAATGAGAGATTAAAACTAATCTTGATGTCAACTACAACTAAACTTGTAAAAGTTTATCTATATGTGTAAATTTGTAATATTAATTTTTTTATCGTCATCTCCCAAAAATTGCCTCCACGCTTCCATCCCAAAAACGTGTCTTATTGTCCTCATTCTAGAAATTTTATAGAACATAGGGTATATGTGTTCAAACATACTCCAAGAATGCTCTGAATCGGAAGCACTGCACAGTTGCTCAATATTCATTTAACCATAGTTGAAAAACTCATGCAAACTTTGTGTGTTGAGCCGATCCTCCAAGACTCATGTCTTGAGTCTGGTCTGCATTCTTGCTATGACTTAGCTAAGATTCTTCTGAAATGCACCCAAGCTTCCCAGTCAGACTTGTGCAATTATTTTTAAATTTTTAATGTCAGAAAGGTTTTTGAATTTGCAGGCAAGTCAGGTTTCCAGATTTGTGTTAAATCAAGTGCAGTCTAACGAACACTTTCAGACTTTTACCAACCATGAGCTTGAAGAAATGCAACTATTAAACAAACCCTTGTTGAATTCTAGCCTAGCATCCATTCCCAACTCAACCATTGCATGAGCAAAATAAATCTTGAAGTTTTTTGGAAGGGAGGGTAAGTTGGCCTAAGGGGAGTGAACCATCTGTTCATTCAGCATTGACAAATTGTGCATAATTTATGAAACCCACATTCTCCTTTCTTAAATGTCCTTTCTTGATCCTCCTACATCTGACGAGGGTGTAAAGGAGTGTGGCCTTTTTTGTTTGTAAAAAATAATATAAAACTAGTCTTTATGCTCTAATTTTTAAATAAAAAACATTTATTAATATATATAATTTTACAACATTATTTATTCTTAAAGGCTTAATTTAATCAAAGAAATATATTATCGATGTTACCTACAAATCTGGAAACCTGTATGAGTCTATGACATATGTAATCTTTGAATTATGACAAATTAATGATCAAAATAGAATTACGTGCTCTCTAAATGCATTAATTTCTGTTTTTTTGTGTAATTATTATTTTTTTTGCCAAGTCCTGGGACTGAGTCAAAATTTTGTACTGCCGAGTTGAGTTTCCCAACTATGCAAATAACCATCCCTGAAGATTAGAAGCATCGTTGCCATAGAAATCCCATCATTGAACTAACATATTTATATTTTCAAAATGTTTTATAATTTGTTTAATAAGAATTAAAAAATCTGATTAAATTGAGAATTCAAACAACAAGTGAAAGATTTGAGGAAATTACCATATGACATCAATCTCTTCCTGCCAATTAAACATCCTCCTACTCAGTATAATTGCAACTGCCCAATAACTCTACATCATAACTTAGGATCATGTTGTGATCTCTAAAAGACTATATGCATGCAAATAACCCACGTTTAACCTTTGAATCAAGCTTGAATGATTCTTCATGGTACAAGGTTTGGTTTACATAGTAACCATCAACTTGGAAGTGGCAATGCAATTTTTAATCCCAAATCTCATCACTGATACTCTACTCTATCATGTATTTACCCTTATCATACATTTCTGTGGGTTTTATTTCCTTGCAAAGATAATTCGTATATTTTCTTCCTCTGTTGATCATCTCCAAAACCTCAATGAGTAGCCTAGAAATCACTGTAACTTTTTTTGCATCATTATAAAAGCTTTGATAAAAACATTCAATATTCCTTGAGATTTCTGGGAGAGGGATGACAATGCTGAGTATACATTTTTTTTGGGGACAATAAAGGGGATGGTTATATATTAAAATTTTAAATATAAATAGGTAAAAATTTACATAATACAATTCAAAAGGTAGGAAATTAAAACAAGTTATAATACTTAAAACTAAATGTTAGAACAAGTATAGTTATACATAAATAGTTTATATTTATCAAGATTCAAGTTTAGACATTCATAATTTCATATGATGCATCCAATTCAAGAATCAATGTTCATTGATTCAAGTATAGTAGCAGTAAAGTTTTAATTGTTTTCATACAAATATAATAGAAAAAGGCCCAAAGGCTACAAATTGGGCAATAATAGGCATATCAATAAGATAAAAAAATGTAGCAATTGGATATCCCATAGGTGTGCCTCATTTGGGATATCAATGTTGAAATTGGCCTCTAACTATGAGTCATTCCCAATATCAAGTTGGGACTCATCCAATGTGATCCCAACCAATCCCTGCTGCACCTCGTCCTAGTCGATTTGGCTGGCATCTTCTAGCTCAATATTCCAACATGTGGCCTGAGTCTATCAATCTTGAAGTTGCAAGGCATACTATGAATTCCATTTAACTTCTTCACTTATTTAAAGGTACACTATTGAAGTTGCAAGGCACACTGTGAATTCTATTTAACTTCTATTTCTCTTAACAAATTGGATGAAGATACATATGGACCACTTCTTCTACAATACCTTATTGGATCTTCTGACCCTTTACTAGTGAGTTTTAGTAGCTTTTGCCTCAGAGAATTTGGACTGGGTCGTGGAGTGGCCGATTTCAGGTTGTCCTTGATGTGACTGCAACAGTAGGATCTTCCTCAGGAAGGTTTGGCCAGGACATTTCTCTAATCTTGTGTAGTCTGGGCAATCTGTGTGCTACTTTCATCACCTTCAAGTTCCTTTTGTTTTGGTTCAATTGTTTTCCCTAGCATTCTTGGTTTGGTCTCTTCTAATAACAATTTAGTGATACCTAAATATTGCCGTCATATGCTTCCCTCTTTTCTTCTGCATGTAAGTTGTTAGAATCTGTCTCAGAATAAAGACTTCCCTCAATTTGAGGGGACTCAGTTAACTGATTGGACTCCTCTACAACAACCTGACCCAGCTTGATTTGCAAGGTTTGTATGCCCTGAATAAAGGAGAAGTTGCTTTTTGAACTATTCTTTGAAATTGATTGAAATTCGAATACATTGATCTCTTTGTTTTTACTGGCTTTTATTTCGACTTACAATTCACCCTTTGATTTCGCTTCAGCTTTGAAATTATTTTGATGGATCTTTAGAGTTGGCTTTCATGCAACCTTGTTCATTTTTCTTGCCATTCCATCAGTCTTGTTAATTATCTGATTTCTTGGTCCACCCCCTAACTATGTTGTCATCTTCTCCTGGCTTTGTTTGGGTTCTGTGGCATTGATCTCTTGTATTGTGGCATCAGTCTTCACATCGTTCCTCTTCCTCATGATGACACTTTTCTTTGAATCGTTGTACGATTTGTTGTCTGTGTGCTTCACTGTCTCTTTTGGCATAGAGATCTTGCAAGATTATGTAGTGCCTTGATAGGGTTGTAGATGGTTTACCCAATAGTCAATCAATCCCTTTGGTTGTGAGCAAGTTAACACACACAGACTCTATGGGTACTTGCTTCCTTACTGATTATTCCCTGCATGTTGACACACTGAGAGTTCCCATAGATACCTATGATCTTGGTGAGTTGATCTTCTTTGTCTTTATGTGTCAACTGCTTCTTTTACCAGCTGGTCCATTTACTCCTTTGTTTCTGTCTTGCTTGACTTCAATTCTACCTAAGCCTGGTTTGATTTTGCTTAGGCAACGGTGCTTTAGCCACTGAAACTTCATCAATAGACAACAAAGTGTTGTACAAGTAAATGATAGGGATCACAATTCATACAGAGAATTTACATGTGAATACAAAATTTATGCTTTATTTCAAAGGTAGTGTTCAATACATGAAAACAATATTGATGACCTGCCATAAAATCAGTGTCCTTACCCCAACAGTGAGTGTGCTATTTGAAGGGTGAATGGTTTTGGTTTAGAGTCATTTGTCTATGTGCTTACAATCACCAGGTAACTTACACTACCTTAGTTGACAGTTAAAACAACAAAACTAAGTACGCATAATATGTGCTAGCATAACATAATTACATGATGCTGCCTACTTTACTCAATCATAGCAATAATCTTTCTTGAAAATAAATTAGCGAACCAAAAGATAAAGGTTTCTTCAGTTAATCAAGAAAAAATCAGGTTAGTGAAAAATCACTGCAAAAATTAGAAAAAGCCCTACCTCTAAACCAGAAACTGATTTTCTAACTGAAAAATTACGATTTAATTGTGGAAAAGTCACAATTTTGCAAAAAAATCACAATTTTTTGGTCAATATTGTGGTGTAAAAAAATTGTGCAGCAGGGCAATTAGTGATTTATTGTGATTCAAGAACTATTTTTGCTTCTTTGTTTTATTCTGTTTTGAAACATAAATTTGTGTCGATATGTAATCATGCTACTTCTTGTTCAGAATTTATCTGATGAATTCTTAGACTTTAGAGGAGCTCAGCGGGAGGGTGGTGGTAAATGATTCATTCTTTGTTTTATTTTTTGGGAGTACCATGGAATTACAAATAAAAACGTGTGAAACTCCATATCAAGTCGAATGTTTACATAAATATTAACACAGGTTGACATAATTTTGGTTCCAAAGCTCTCTTTATGGGACTGCTTTGCAGTAATAAAAAATATGCAAACTTTACAGGACTCACATGTATAAAGTAAAATTGACAAGAGGGTTTCTACATAATTCCTATCAAACACAGATGAAACCTTCTCATTTGAACGAGAAATTCGAATAGATAATACTTAAACTAGTTTAAAATAAAACCCTACTTGCATTTCTCATATTAAATAGAAGAAAACAGGAAAAACTTACCTCTTCTGACCTCAAGCAACTCGTTTCTCGCTGTCCAGTGCACAACTCGGCAACTACAAGATCTCCTACTCGGCCACACGATAGAGCACTATGAAATACAACTTCATTATGCACTTTAATGGAAAGAAACTATGAAAATTAACAAATTATCACCTCAAGTAACTCATTTCTGGGTCTGGACTCTGCAACTATAACATCTCCTGCTCAGTCACTACAAACTGTTCCTCATAACATGGGCTTACAGAACACAAAAACAACACACGCAAAGTAATAGAGATGCATAGCAAGTGGCTTAACTCTATATTAAATGACCAAAGTACCCTGGCCACGCGTGGCCACCCAACCATTACAGTGCCTTCACTTCCAACCAGATGCCATTTAATGCATTTAATTTGCATTCATGCATTACGTACGTCTACCCGCCAATTTTATTATAAACTATGCCTTTGCTTAACTTTATTTAATCAATCTATGAGCTCGCATTTTAATGCATTTAATCTGCATTCATGGATTACGTACCTCTAGCCGCCAGTTTTTAAACTATGCCTTTGCTTAAATTTATTTAATCAATCTATGCGTTCTCATTTTCTTGAATTTTTAAAACGAAAATGATTTATAAAGCTACTCGGACGAATAGAAAAATAGATAAATGCTAATTTTCCAATATAAAAAATAGCTCTCCAAATTCAAACTATACAAAAAAATAAGTAATATGTTAAATGTCGAAATGAGATTGGCCAATGCTGCCGGTTAAAAGCATTCCGGGCTAATGCATAAGTATTCTTGCCTTGGGGCAGGAACTAATAAGAATTGTTTTTCTTTAAATGTTATATCTAAGGTAAAGTGTAAATAGATTCACTTTTTTCTTGAGAAGAATATTTTTATAGTCAAGGTATTTACATTATGTAAGAGTTATATTAAAAGGGTTTTTGTTTTATGAAGAGGTTAGTTAATTTTTTTAAGTTTTATAAGTTCTAAAGGAATAATATTTTAGGAAAGAAGTTTGAAGGGACAAAAGATTTAAATAAGATATTCTATCAAAATAGATAGTTTATGTACTTGATAATTTTTTAAAAGGTTATGTATATTATTGGTTTTTATAAAAAGTTGTATAAAATATTCATTTTAATTTTATAATTATATTTTTAAAATTTTATGAACATTGTGTTTGAATAAAATAGGAGTTTGAAACTTTGATAATGGGAAATTTTCAAGGTTATATTTTATGATTCAAAGAATTAAGGTGTTTTGAACTCTTACATCTAATTAAATGCTTAAAATAATTTTTGATGGTATCTCTAGGGACAACCCTAGGAAATTAGGTGTTAGTTGTGAAATAAGGAATAGTTCAAGATATTTTGTCATTGTAATCCCTAGGAAGCTCTCTAATGGAACTAACAAAGAAGCAATAGCTTGGAAAGTCATATTGGGATTTCAATTAACTTCTCTTTATGGGGAAAATTTAATGTTTCTAGAGGGAGACTCTCAAAAAATCATTAATGCTCTATCAAAACATTTTTTTCCAATTTGGAAGAAAAGCAATATTTTAAGTCAAGCCCAAGTTTCCTTGACTAATTCAAAGCCAATTATTTTCAACATTAATGAAGTTAGCTCAACAACACACTTAGCACAAAGATTTAAAACCCTCAAACATATGAATACATTGATTCAAAATAATCTCTTAATACAAATAGTAAATCTAAAAAAAACATAGGATAAAATCCTCCATAGGCCACAACACATTACACCTTACAATTCCCTTCTGCGAGATTCCTCTACCACTTTTGTAGCTTCAAATTTAGTACTATTTTTTTTCCATCCTCCTTTCTCATGACCTACCACTCTCCACTATTTTTTCCTACCTTGGAAAATCCCAAAATATGCCATAATTTCCCTTAGGTGTCTCCTTATATGTTTCAGAAAGTGTAACCCCCATCACCAAAAATAGCTCAAATTTTAGGAGTCGTAAGTTTTGATCTAGACACTTGATTGAGCCTATTTATTTAAATTATAGTCTATGAAATGATAAGAAATCAAAAATATTTTGTTTATGTTGAAAACGAGGCATAACTAAGCTGCCATATTAACTAATGTATGTGTATTCAAATTTGAAATAAGATTACCATATTTGATTATATGTATGTGATTGTAGATTCACCATAATACAAAAATCAGAAAAAAAATATGACACTAGGAAATTTACATGGAGAAACCCTTATGGGAAAAAATCCACATAAGAAAAAAGGGAAAGTATATTATTTATCTTCACAAGAGAGATACACCACAATACACTTCCTTATTGATCTCCTACAACCCAAATGCTTCCATACACTTACAAATAACATAAGATGATACTACTATCTCAAGGCTCCAATTTATAGAACTTGAGGGAGGCAAAACCATAGTGGTAAACTGAAACAAGAGGTGCTAAAACCACTTGAAAAAACCCAGGCCCTTCCTTGTAAATCCAAGAGTCATGATAATAATTAATTAATTAATGTGCACAAGTTTTCAATATGGAGAACCAATGGACACATGTTTCCCTCCAAACTTTGTGCCCCATCAAGACCCTTCACTTTCTCAATGTGAATGCTTAGGAGGGATAATTTTATCCTCTAGTGATATGTAACCTCCACCAACATTAAATTTCCTCTCAAAAATGCAATTACAAAATTTCCAATATTAAATGCATTCCTCACATGTCCCCTAAGACACTTTCCGAGAAACATGGAGACATAAAATGTCATAGGTTTGCAAGCTAAATGTCACCTAACCTAATAGTTTCTTCTTCTTTTTTTCCTTTTTTTTGAATAATACTATTCCACCTAGGACAGAAGGATTCCAGCCTTCACAATAATAGAACCAAAACCTATTGCCTTATTTCTTGGCCACATCCTATTGTTGTTTTATTTTAATCAATTAATATAGAGAGCTGAAAGTGTTATACACCCTTAAAATTATAATTCATTCTTGATTTCCCCTATTTTCAAAACTCAATTTTATTTTTTTATTTTTCAAAAAATTAAATCTTGGATAAATTCACATCCAAACCTGGATTTGGCTTGAAACTCACCCACAATATTCATTTTTTAATTCTAGATCCTTGGATGAAATTTTAGGTCCATGTGTGCAGAATTGCAAACTTAAAATAAAGGCCTTGCTTGTTTTAGCCCTTTTGAAAAATCTTGATGTTTTATACCATTCTATAGGAATTTTTAGAGGAAATAAGGTTCATGGATATTTCTCAAACCAAAATAAAAAATAAAACATATCATTTTTTAATGATGCAAGATTGCTTTTATTCCTCTAGATGCTTCTACTTTAAACATTGTTATTGTGAAGCCAATTTTGTTGCAAGCATTGAGATTTAATTTAATGATGATTTAATAATTGGAATAGTTTGGAAAGAAAATCCCAAAGCATGTGGGTATAAAATTCCCATGGGGAATCATAAAAATCTTTGAACTTTGCAATCATTTCAATGGTTATGCTAAATGATATCAACCATTTCCCTTCATAGTGAAGATTGAGGGATGAAATAATTACTTAATTTGTGAGAACTTCGAAGGACAATCTCTTGATAGCTATATGATATGTTTTATAATTTTATGTAGATAGGATTGATACTTCAATCTTTGTCCATTCCTCAATTGCTTCTCCATTAACAAGAGATAAATATCAATTCTAAGTGTTAACTTGAAAATTCCAAACATCTAAACCCAAATAAACTAGATGGTTGGTTCAGTAGAAAATACAATATAAACAAACTAAATTTAAAATGCTGAGAAAATAACATATCCTTCAAAACATTGATTTTAATAAATATTTACAATTGATCATATTGTATGCCAAGAACCTATTAATTCATGTACAATTGTCTCATAGGGTTGTCAAATAATTGGTATAGTGATACTGATTTATCACAGAAATTGTCAATCAGATAAATAATGATCTTTTTCTGGGAAACTAAATTTTAAAAAGCAGTGAAACCCTAAGTTTTAGTTTCCTAACTGTGTTCAATATGGCCAGACTGCTCTTAACATGAGTGATCACATGGAAACATAATTCCTTAAATGCAAAGGAAAGCAAGGAGAGTTGCACCAGCTCTTTGCATGCAGTTTGAGTACCTCTTTGGCCTTCTGCTTGGCCTTATGCGCCCCCTCCATCTGGAGCACGATGCACAGCTTCGAAACACCTCCAAACTGAATCATGTCCCGAAGAAGAGAAGCACTGGGTGAAAAAGTACAGAGCGACCAGAGGATTCGAACAGCTTTAGTCCTCCCAAATTTAGAGACCCTCATCATCTTCTTCGACACAGCAGCAACACCCAAGGCGTGGTCGGTCATGGCAGCCCTTCCTTCAGCGCAATCGACCACCTTATCTAACAGATCCAGGATTTTCTCAGCTTTTGGCCCCTCGGCCTCAGGCAGTAGCTCGATCAAAACAAACAGTACACCAGCTTCTACAGCCTTGAGCTTATTCCTTCTCGACCACTTACAAATGGCCTTTAAAACATCCAAGGCGAACAAAGCCGCCTGGTGAGAGAACTCGTCTCTCAGCATCTCCACCAACCCAAGCAAAACACTGATATTTTGCCTAACAATGACTTCCCAATCAACCCTCTGCACTGCGACGTTCTGCATTAGCATGACCGCATGCAACCTCGCATGGCTATTTCCTCGTTGCAGAATCAATCCCAGGGATCTCATGGCCCTGGGCTCGGTTACCAACCTTGCAGTATCCTGTGACACAGGAAGCAGATGGAGAATCCCCAATGCTTCCTCACAGATTTTAGGGTTTTCTCTCTCATTCTCTCCTGGGTAGCACTTAGCGAGAAGAGATATGAGAATGGGTCCTGGTCCAGCTGCCGCAATGCATCTCAGATTCCTTTCGCTCTCCCCAATGAGTAACCGAAGCTTCTTGAGCGCATGGATGGCCTGGCAAGGCTTCGATTCAGCCGCCTCTTGCAGCAGATCTGCAACTTGCAGAGGATCAACAGGCGGCCTAGGAGTTGGAATCCGATCCACCCCTTTGGAGCTGTTGACCACACACCACCCTTGAATTAGGCGGCGCAGTGTATGATTGGGTGTCATGTCAAAATTCTGGAGTTCTTGCATGGTAGCAGGGCACGTCTTCTTGTTGCATGTGTAAACCCAGTGCTCAATACTCTCCCTGTCGTAAGTCATCCCTGTAGAAAGAGTTACAGGGTCTCTCATCAGCTCCATAGATATGGGGCACCTGAAGTAGGAAGGCACATCCACGTTCGGATCCATAACTTTTCTCTGTTTCTCCCTCCACACAGCACTTCAAATTATGTTCTTTCTTTCTATTTCTGGACAATTTTTTTTCAATACCCAACAGACGATAATGGGGAACTTATATCATTACATACCCTGAATGTTATTAGATCTGTGTACGATGTCAACGGGCTTTGAGCTTCTCAGTTATCGCACATTAAGTTTGACCTGATATTATTATTATTTTATCGTTTACCATATCAACAAAATAAAAAGTCTTAAAGTAAAGAGGTCGGTTAACTGTTTTAAAATTATATATTTGTATACTAAAATAAAAACGTGAATATTTAATATGGACCGGAGGGTATTACAATTTTGTGGACATTAAAATTACTACATTGTTAGTTATTGGAATTAGGTTTTATAATTTATTAATAAGGAAAAAAATTCTTAAATGTTATATTTAAACTAAAGTGTAAATAGATTCACTTTTTTCTTAAGAAGAATATTTTTTAGTCAACGCATTTACATTATGTAAAATAGTTATATTAAAAGGGGTTTTGTTTTATGAAGAGATTAGCTAATTATTTTTGAAGTTTTATAAGAAAATAATAATATTTTAAGAACAAAAATATTCATTTTAATTTTATAATTATATTCTTAAAATATCATGAACATTATTTTTGAATAAAATAAAAGTTTGAGACTTTGATAACAAGAGTTTCAAGGTTATATTCTATGATTCAAAGAATTAAGGTGTTATGGACTCTTCATCTTATTAAATGTTTAAAATAAATTTTGATGACATTTCTAGAAACAACCCTAGGAAATTAGGTGAGACTTGTGTAATAAGGGATAGTTGGAGATATTTTATCATGGTAAACCCTAGGAAGCTCTCTAGTGGAACTATCAAAGTAGCAATAGCTTGAAAAGTAATCTTGGTATTTCAATTAACCTCTCTTTATGGGGTATATTAAATTTTCCTAGAGGTAGACTCTAAAAAAATCCTTAATGCTCTATCAAAACAATCTTTTCCAATTGGGAAGATAGGTAATATTTTAAGACAAGCCTCCTTTTTCCTTGACAAATTGAAAGCCAATCATTTTCAACATTGATGAGGGTTAGCTCAACAACACACTTAACATAAAGATTTTAAAACCTTCAAACATGTGAATTCATTGATTCAAAATAATCTCTTAATACAAATAGTAAAATATGAAACAAAAAAGAGGATAAAATCCTCCATAGGCCACGACACATTACAACTTACAATTCCCTTCTTCTAGAGTCATCTACCTCTTTTGTGCTTCAAATCTAGTACAATATTTTTCCTTCCCACTTGATCATGACCTACCACTATCCACTATCTTTTCCTTGCCTTGGAAATGCCAAAAATATGTCGTACATTTCCTTAGGTGTCTCCTTACATGTTTTGGAAAGTGTAACTCACATCAACAAAAATAGATCAACTTTTAGGAGTCATAAGTTTTGATCCAAGCACTTGATTGAGCCCATTTTAAAAAAATATATAGTTTATGAAAGGATGAGAAATCATAAATAATTTGTTCTGTTTTTTTTCAATTTTTTGAATAATATTATTTTTCCTGGGATGGAAGGATTACAACCTTCACAATAACAAAACCAAAACCTATTGCCTTACCACTTGGTCATGCCCCATTGTTGTTTTATTTTAATCAATTAATATATATATCTCAGAGTGTTCTACACCCTTACCATTATAATTCATTCAATTTCCCTGATTTTCAAGGCTCCATTCCATTGTTTGAAGCCTCAAAACTCTTCTTCTTCTTTTTTACGATTTTCAAAAACTCAATTATTTAATTTCACATCCGAACCTAACTTTGGCTTGAAACTCGTCCACAATATTCAATTTTGAATTCTAGAGTCTTGGGTGAAATTTTAGGTCCATGCATGCACAATTGCAAACTTTTTAAAAATAGAGGCCTTGCTAGTTTGAGCCTTTTTGAAAATCTTGATGTTTAAGACCACTCTATACGTCTTTTTAGAGGAAATAAGCCATACATATTTTCCACACAAAAATAAAAATAAAACATATCATTTTTTGGTGATGCAAGATTGATCTTACACCTCTAGATGTTCCTACATCAAACATTGTCATTGTGAAGCCAATTTTGTTGCAAGCATTGAGATTTGATTTAATTATGAATTAATAATTGGAAATAGTTTGGAAAGAAAATCCCAAAGAATATGGGTATGAAATTCCCATGGGGAATCATAAAAATACTTTAATTTTACCATCATTTCAATGGTTATGCTAAATGATATCAACCATTTCCCTTGACAGTGAATGTTGGGGGATGAACTAATAATTACTTAATTTGTGGGAACTTTGAAGGACAATTTTTTGGCAGCGATACGATATGTTGTAGCTCTATATTGTCACATCATTTATAATTGCATTTTATGTCTTTCTCTTTTCGCAATACCTAGTGTGTCTTGGCATGTCTACTTCTAGCATTGAGTTGTTGCTTTTATTACTCTCTACATAGACAAAATTGGATTTTAAGGGTCCAGTAATGTATACTTGTCTAAAGAGTATCTTTGTCATTTACTGAGATAATTTTGAGTGTGGACTATATGGATCTTGACATGAGGAGCCATGTGAATTCCCAAGTGGCCTCCTTTTTTCTATCAAATACTCTTTGATTGGTGAAATGTGAGGAAGTGGTAAAAAGACTGGTGGAATGTTTGGTGCACCAAGAGTATAGGGTTGATTTCGAGGAGGTTTTCAAACTTGATTGTAATATGCATATGGATGAGCTCCCTATCTATGGTGCCAAGTTCAATGGTATAGTGTCTATGGGCTTATTCTAGGCATTGAAGAAGAGGGTTATAGTCCTTGCATAGGATTAGAACTCTAAGGAATGTTGTTTCCGTGAGTAACTTAGAAGATGTTGTCATTAGAGGTAATGGTGTAGACCTTGTACAACCCTTTGCTCTTGTAGCTCATTTTTTTAATGAAGCAAAATTATTTGATGGAAAGAATATGACTTACTTTCTACAGATTTACATTTCTCATAAGAAAATTACACAACCAAGAGAATGAGATTATTATATTCGATAATTAATTGTCTTTGAAAATGTTGTTTGTAATTTTCCTACCCTTTATTAAAATAAGATTTCATACTTTATCTAGAATATTAAAACAATATTAAATTTATAATTAAATGATAGAAAAGATAAAAAGTTATGATGTATAACTAATATTACTAGAGATTCGATGAAATATAATGACAGCGTACAAAATTTCCCCAACTAAAAATCAAAGTTCATAAAGGTAGCGTAGACATTTGAAATCTAGATGCTTCAAACCAGAAGTCAAATTTGACTAAATTACAAAAATTAAGTGGCGTATTAAATGATATGCATAAACCTCATCTGCCATCCACGGCGACCTCATAATTTAGACCCTGTTTAAAAGGTGGGCGCCGTTTGAAACAAAGACTACCAAAACTTGCTCATTGCCGACAATTTCTTATCCGCCCACGAGCTTTTACGCACCGATTTTTGACTAAATCAATCTTTTCTCAGCCATTCAATTATTTCCGCTGACATTTTTTAATAACTGAGCTTTGAACTGTTCGTTCAATGAATGGGATTATGTGATGGTAACTGCGCTCTGGTCAAACAGAAACTTTGGATAAAACAATGTTGAACAACCATGCAAAAATTAAGAAAGCTAATAGTAATTCATTAATTCATCATATAGCAGAAAAAAATCAGCTAAAATGTCGAAAACCTTGCTAAACAATGCATCAACCCTAATTACAGTCAAAGTTATTAGGACAACCACATGTTTGACATGCAAATAAGACACCACATTCAATTTAATCCCACTTTGGATAACAGTGAGGAGTAGGCTTATGTGGGCTCTTCTTATCCAAGACATCAAAAGTTTTCTTTTGACTCTTATGTGTCCTTACTGGGTTATGTAGGAAAATAAACTAATTGTTGGATGCCTAGAAAATTAGGCATATATATCATATCTATGTATTAGGAGTTATCATGATTAAGGTAAGAATAGTTTTATGTCATTTTAAATTTCTTAAATAATATTCTAGTAATTATCAATCATCACAGATTTTGTTGTATTTTATTGCAATGGAATATTTGACTTAATGTTAAGAACATACATTTTACATTGAGTCTATAATGTTGTAATCAATTTCTAAGCAATTTGGATTACTAGTTGGTATGAGTTTTCCAAAGTCCATGTAAATAATTAGAGTGAGCTTTTGGATTAAATTGTGTACGAGTTTCAAATCAACATTTTAGATCACACTCAATGATCCATCATCAGGAAGAGGAAAGAGTGGATGTCTTCACTTCAAAGGCACAATTCATTTGGATCACTTCAAAGGCACAATTCATTTTTTGACTCATTATTAGCATAATAATATAATGTCTAGTTTCACTATTTGGGGCATGTAACAACTTTCTAAAGCTTGCAACAACAAAGGAACACATTTATAGATACACTTGACCTAAGGAGATTACAATATGAATTGCTTTATGTTTCACTGCATTCATTCCAAAAGGTTATTTCTACATGTTTAGTTGACTACACATTTCATAAGGAACTAAGTTTTGCACCACCTTGTGGCCAATTGAGAGCACTCATAATTGTTGGAAATACTGTCATTGATGTCAAAGGAAGAATGAAGAGATAATTGCATGGTATCGTTGATTGTCGAAGATTATCATTGATGTCAAATATTGAAGTAAATCGCTTAAGGTCAAAGGCCACAAATATTATGAATATGGGCAATCAAATTATTGTTTAAATTAAATATTTAAACTAGTTTATTCAAACAAGCTAACTTCCACTATGGCGACAAGATGTGAAGTTTGAACTAAAATTTAAACTTGGTAATGGATCGGATTTATCTTTGACACTAAGGGTTTGAAGATTTATTTTTATTTTTTTATGGTAGAGGCCAACCTCTTAAGTTTGGTGTCAAGATCAAGTTTACAGTTTAAAATAAAATTTTGTTAGAGAGGTTGACCCCCCTTTAAATGGAGTGCTCTCTATTTAATAAGGCAAAATATCTTATTCATACATTTATGAAGTGGTACGATTAAGGAGAAGTAATGCAATTAATAAATGAAGAGTGATGTGACTTAAGTTGTGAAGAGGTGCATATAAATAAAGGTGCATCCTTTTGTAATAAAATTCTCCCTTTGTGAAAGGATGTATCTATTTATGAAGTCACACTCTTTGAAGGAACATTGAATGGTATAAAAGGAAGGTGATGAGACTAGTTGAGAAGTAAGAAAATTATGTAAAGCATTCAAGTATTCAAGAAGATCCAAAGAAGAAAATATGAAGTGTAATTTAGATTTATATTAGAATATATAAAGAGAGTATTGATGTTGTGTAGAGAAGAATATATGATGCATAGTTTGAGAGTTGATTTGTAGAGGAAATTAGAGTAGATCATAAGGTAAAAATATTTGTAGAAGTAGTGCATCATTGTGATCAGATTTGTGAGTGAATATATTGCAATATTTAAATCAAATTTGTGAGAGAAAGATATACATCACTTGAATCAAACTTATGAAAGAAGAACTCAGATTTGTGAAGGACATCACATCAAATTTGTGATTAAAGTTGTGAGGGAAATTATATCAACATTCAAATCTTGTGAAGACATATCATCCATTGAAGAATTTGAAGGTTGGTTCCTATCAAAGAAGAGATTGGTGTCTTTTGTTGAGTTGGTGCTCATTTTTGGGGATTAGTGTCTCTAGTGGGTTGGTGCCTACAAAAGAAGTCTTGTAAAGAGTTAGGTTAGTTCCTACATAGAAGATCAATATATAAGCAATATTTTTTATTGGTTTTCTCCTACAAGGCTTTCCATGTAAATCGTGTGTTCTTCTTTGTTCTTAATTGCTTGATCTTGCATATGTGATATTGTTGTAGTTGATTAAAGTTTTGAAAAGTAAAATATTATATTATACTAATTTAACCCTCCTCTCAATATAATTGTGTGCTCATCAATAATGTTAGAAGCTAGTATATAAACATCACTCACAATTATATGAAGGTAGTTCAATTAGAGTTGGAGATTGAGAGCTCAATGGGATATTATTATAGTATCATTCAAATTATGTAATTTGTAATCAAATAGTCAAGGCCTAACATGTTGGAATTTTATTACAACATATTGTAATAGAATTATGATTATGAATGAATAAAGATCACGTTTCTATTTTATTGTTTCACTTGAATTTAATTGTGTGTTTATTTTTTCATGCATGGTTGGATAGTCCTTCATTGGATCCTCTATCCATTATTGCATCAAGTGGTATCAAATAAAATATAGGTTTTAGGATGTTATTATGAGTTATGATATGAGGTTGGTTTAGAAAGGTAGCATGTTAGAAATCTTCTAACAAGAGCTCATGTTGAGTAGAAAATTATAGAGATGTGGATCTTGATTGTAAATATATTATCAAATTTGAGGTACATTATACAAGAAGCTTGTAAATAGAGCACCAAATGTGAGGTGGTTTGTAGGGGTGATTGTGGACAAACAACTAACCCTAAGGTAGTTTACTCCAAATCAAGGGTACCTTTATGAAGAGGAAAAGGTATTATTAATCTTGTTGGAAAGATGGAAGAAATGTTTGAGATGATAAAAGTCCAAATAGATTATTTTAAAGAAGATTGTAGAAGAAACCCTAACCCTAGAGTTGATGAAAGTGATGAAGAATAAGAAACTAAACCTATCAAGTAAAGGATAAGTGAAGAAGAATAAAATAAAGAAAGGATGTTAAAATATATTTTAAGCATTGGTAAGAATATTGGAGTAGATATCTCTAACTATTCTAGGAGTATGAGCCCTGGAGAATTGATTGGTTGGATAACTAATTTAGAAGAATATTTTGAGTATGAAGATATTGATGACCTAAATAAAGTCAAATTTACTAATACTAAGTTGAAGGGACATGTTTCAATTTAGTTGTTCAAGAAGTTTAATTAGATAGTGTAATGAAATAACTTGCATTAGAGAGGAATACAATATGAAATATTTTATAAATACTTGATAATAATTGAGAATAACAAGAAATTTCAAGGGAGAAAACCTCCAAATATCTCCAATGATAACTCACTTCACAATTTCATGATCAAATAACACTTTCTATCTCCTATATATAACCTACTTATATCTTGGATATTGTGCCCAAATAACTAGATACTAATATAATAATTATCATATTCCTTAATTAAGAGTTAAGGTAGTCACAAGCCAACTACTCATAACTCACTGCACACTATAAGATTAAAGGGATAGATAATTTAGAAATGGAAAAGGTAAACTTCACATTAGAAAATGGGACAAGATGGTGAAAAAGTTTAAATCCAAATTCATTCCTACAAATTATCATTAATAATTGTTGAAAGAATTATAGACCTCAAGGAAAAATTACATTACTATAAAATACTTTACTAAGGAATACTATAGGATGACAATCCAATCAGGGCATCATGATAAAGGAGTAGATAAAGTGGAAAGATATAAATTATTTTAAAGGATAAATTCAACAAGAGTTAAGTATGTTGAATATTTGAAGAATAGAGGAAGAATATTAATTGGACCTAACTATAGGAAAAAAATGAGTAAAATATTTGAAGATAAGAAAAATCAACAAAGAGGGAGAGAAAGGATATTCTAGAGGGATAGATCTCAATTTGATTATAGGATTTTGTATATGAAAGATTTTAAGAGTGATATTTTTTATGGTAATGAAGGAGGAAGTAGTATTTCTCACCATAAAGAGAGGTATGGTATGTATTTATATCACAATGATAGAACATATGTATATTAGGGAGGCAAATGGAGATATGGAGTAAGTGGTAGAATACCTTTTAGAGGAACTTATTTTAGGTTTGGATACGAAGGACACTGAGCATTTTAATGTCACCAAATTCAAGGAAACCCTAGAAAAATAATATAAGGAAATGAAAGAGTATATGTTGATAAGGATATGGAGAGATATTATAGTTTGGAGGGTGAACTAGAAAATGTTGAATCACTTTTCATAATAATATGATTGATAAAACATGAAGAAGAAGAAGAAGAACTAATACAAAGGAATATTTTTTTCAAAATAATATGCAACTTAGTAGGTTAGTGTTATAAAGTTTTCATAGATAGTGGTAGTTCTAATAATCTAGAGTATGAATCAATGCTTGATAAGCGAAAGTTGAAGAGATTAGAACACTAGCTTGACTATATAGAATTTCTTGGATACTAAAGGAACATAGGTTATGTGTGAAAGGGCAATGTTTGGTCAAATCTAACATTGGTTTGTATATGATGAATTAATGTGTGATATAAAATAATGAATATATTCCATTTTATATTGGAGAAGCAATGATAATTTGACATCAATGCTATTCATAATGGAAGAGTAAATACTTATAATTTTTGAAAGATGGTAAAAAAGTGCAAATTTGTATTAGCACTAGAATTTTTTTACTAAATGGCAAAATTTTCATAGATGTATTAAGACATGATATTGTATTTTTCAATAATTCAAGTGGTGTGTGGCACTATAAGTACAATAGAAAATATCATCAAGGTGAAGAGAAGGTACCACAAAATAAATCACAAAATGAATGTGTAGACACCTAAAAATAAAAATGTCTAGAGTACATATCACACACATTGATTTCACTTACACCATTTTTCTCCTAATTCACCTAATTCATCTATTTAATTAAATAATATCCAATTATTTAGTTAAATTCATCTTTTTCCCCTATTAATCAAATAATTAATTTTATTTGATTAATCCATCCTAATTCATCACCTTCATGATAATTTTCTTCCCTTTTGATTAAATAATGTCAAAGTATTTAATTAAATGTCATAAATCCTGTTTGATTAAATAATTCCTAAATTGTTTAATTAAAGTTTCTAATTCCTCAACTTGCACAATTAAATGATTTTTCTAAAAAAATTAATTGGCTACTATTCTTCCAATCATTCAAAGAATATCCTCATGGAATATTCCCTTTTCAAATTCAAATTCTTCCCTCCACATGAAATATCTCCAACATACTGGACTAAAATTTAGGATGTGTTGATCTCTCATAGATTATGAGTCTTTGATTAAAATCTTTGATCCATGCCCTCACATGGATTTTTGACCCTTGATTCAATTCTTGATCCATGTCTTCATCTTTAATTTAATTTCCTCCATTGATTATCTAATTCAATCTTGACCATTGATTCGTTCCAAAAATCTATAAATACCTCCCATTTTACATGAAAATGGATTCACAACCATTAAAATAAACTTACTATACCAAATTTATCACTCACCTTTGATCTTTTGATATCCTTTTGTGAATCATCTCCAATTATCAAGCTTTTGTATCAACTCAAGCATGCATCAGGCAAGTTTGAGCAATGTACATCATATCACACTGAATTTGCACTCAATCCACAATGGGATTACAGGTTTACATCACTTAATTAGGTTCATTTGCAATTATTTAAAGGTATAATTCTTTGAATTGAATCTTTTTAGTGATTGATAAACAATTTTCATTGAGTATGGCATTTAGTTTATCAATATCTTATTTATTTGCTTAAATTTAGTTCTATTTCAATTATATTTGATTAATTAGATAAACCATATGACATTTTGACATGCCCAGTGGGACCTCACATCCCTAATCTAACAATCATTTTTATTTTTTTTGGATTTTAAGTTCAAGAGGATAGTTTGATGCTTTTGTAGCAAATCCTTCAATGCTTCTGAAATCCTTCAACACTTCTACAAAAAATCCTTCAACTCTTTTGTCTTTGACCTTTGTGGGTGTAGAGTGATACTATTGATAAAGGTTGAAACTTTTGTAAAATCTCAGTGCTTTTGTCGATGAATAGTTTGATGCTACTGTTTAACAGCCTTGTGACACTTCTAACAAAACAATGCAACACTTTTGTTTGGCAAAACAGAGAGCTAGTTTGTAGGTTTCATTTGATTTCATTTGATTTTTTGGCTAACCCTATCTATCTTTTGGTCTCTGTTTTTCATTTTTTGGAACTAATTATTTGCAGGTGTACCATAGAAAAAAGGCAACTTGCTTGATTTGATGATAAATTAGACTTGATGAGGCCTTGATTTGGTTTTGTGAGGTGTTTTTCACATCCACACTAGGTCTTGGGCCTTTTCAAATGCATTTAATGATGTCTTGTAAAAGGTGTTGTGAAGTGTTGTAACATATTTATACACTTTTCTAGACTCTCCCTATTATAATTCATCTAAATATCACCTTTTTATTCCTTACCAAGTCCTATTTTAAAGTGTTGTAAAGTCTTGTAACAATATTTCATGCTTTTCTAGGCTTGTTATCACTATTTACACCTTTCTTATGCTTTATATGACCCCTTTATGCACTCATAAGTCATAATTAAGTGTGTGTTTTAATGTAAACCTAACAAACAACATTAAACTCAAATTAATTCCCGACACCCACTTGCAAGCATAGAGTGGGACCCATTTTCCATGGGTGGCGAATGAGTCCCTCTTGGCTCCAAATTCAAAATAATTCAAATTTTCTTTTGGATTTTTATTCAAAAAGACCTTATGTCGGCCTGTGATGTTGTGTTATTGGGTTATTAGGGCATAAGTGTGTATAAATAAGTGTTTTCCATCCATTTGAAGCCCCATTAATCTCTTAACTCATCCATCATTTGTCTTCCACTTCAAGTCAAGCAAGTTAGGGTCTCATCATTGCAAGTCATCAAGATAGCCTCCTAAGACATTTAAGGGAAGATTCTTCATGTTTTGTTGCAGAAATTCAATATCAATCATCATGGAAAGGTAATAACTCCATTATTGCATGTTTCATTACATTCTTTCATCATTTTGGTTTAATTTCCTAAAAGGGGTTTGACCAAGGAAAACCCCCATGCCCTAACATCCAACATTTATCTTTCTTGTCTTGTGTGTTTGCATATTTAGACATCTTGGAGGCTTAGGAATCATTGAAGATTGCATTGCAAAGTTCTTCAATTCATCTCTTCATTAGATAAGGAAAAAGACCCACAAAAAGTCACTTCCAAGCCCGAATCTAACAATTCCAGAACCGGACACCTAGAGAAGCAGAAAGTATAGACCAAAAGTTACTGTTTCCACCTTTGAATATTCAGAAATTAAAAAGTGGACTCATTCACCATAGGTGGTGAATGAGTCTTGCTTCCAAGCCTGATTTTGGTTTTCTACATTTTTGGATACCCATTTGTCTGAAACAGGTTTTAGAACAGTTTTACAAAATTGGGACTAATTCACCTAGAATGGCGAATGAGTCCCACCAGGCCTAAAAATCATGATCAATAGCATTCCAAAATCCATTTCCAGTCTTCATCAAGTTTATAGATGCACTTCTTCAGTTTCATTCATTTATGTTGTAGTTTACTTTCATTTCTAGGTGTTTTTACATTACACAATGTGTTTTCAAACAAGTTGTATTTCTTTAGTTTTTGTTCAATAATCAATAGCTTTCATTATTTTTCTGCATTTAGGCATAATTCCATCATAAATTCCTTAGTTTGAGTGAACCACCTAGATTTTGGGTGTGGGAGATCTATCTCTTTCCATTAGGTGAAAGACCCTAATTAAGCAAAAGAGACTTAACATTCCATCCACCCTAAAATATTTGGTTCATTTTGGTGAACCTACTTTTTGAATACTTTTCTTTTCTGATTTGGGTCATTCATCAAAGATCTAGCCTCGCATTGACCTTGCATTAGGGTTTGCATGGATTACTTTGCATGCTAGGTTTCAAATTGCATTTAGGTTGCATTTTTGGCATCTAAAATCATTAATATTTTCTAAAATTTTGCATTCTCATCTTAGGTCTAAAAATTCCAACTCTAAACACATCAAAATCCCTCATAAATTTTTGAAATTTTTGAAAAAAATCCCCACTGGGACTCATTCACCACCTTGGACGATTTAGTCCCTTTTCACCCCTAAAACTGTCTTTTACAAAACTAAAAGGTTCCCTTATTTTTAAGCTTCTATTTGGTGCCATTACCTAGTTGTATCAGCTGGTTGAGTTTTTGTAACATGCATTTCATTAGATATAGCTTAAATTAGCTCATTCCATGCATTGCTTAATTTCAAATTTGCATTCCCACATTGTTGCATAGCATAATCAGTCAATTATCATCTAAAAATTGCATCTCATTTTAGGATTTGCATTGCAGTTTGTGTTTGCATAGATTTTTATTTCAAATGATAGTTTCAATCTTCTCCAAATTTTCAAAGAAAAATTTATTTCATAAGCATGTTAATCATTCATTCAATGCATTCTCTAGTTATGATAGTCTCTTAGCACAAGAGAGTAAAAATGGAAAAGCTTGTCTTGAAATTACACTCCCTCCTATCTCTCCTATTTGTGCAAATGATGTGTTAGAAGGGAATACAAACATAGACAACCATGATGATCATAATTGTACTTCTCTCGATACCTCTCCTTTTAGTGACAAAGGTATCTTGGTGAAAGAAGGTACAATCGTTGAGCATCATGAAGGTCTTGTTTGTCCTTCCCCTCATTCTCCTTGGGAAGATAGTATAACAATACAAGATGAATGCATTGCCACCACTTTACCTAGTCTCCATTAATCTCCCAACACCTCCCCTAATTGTGATAATCATTTTGTGAATGACCATGACAAACACATTTGTGAGGAGGATATGTTGGTATCATGAAACCCAATGATTGAGAGTTATAGCATTATTTGTATCCTTCCTAATGCTCCTAACAATTGGAAGGGTCTATTTGAAAAAGAAGAACCAATCATTGGCACACATGAACATCATAGTTGTCCTTCCCTTGATCCCACCCCTATTTGTGATGAATCTTCTTTACAACATCCAACCATGACATGTGATGCACCTCTTGATTGTCACTTTCCTAAAAGCTCTCCTACTAGGGTAGATGTCATGGCACAAGACAATGATATTATGGACAACAATCAAATTTTCTCCTCCTAATATCTCTCTTATTAGTGAAGACGATATTATGGTGTTACAAGATCATGATAACCTTCTGTGGGAAAACATTATGGAACAAGAAGTTGCAATTCAACCATTAATAGCTCCCTTGTGATGAAGAAGAACAAATCCTCGAATTTCAAGAACATTTGGATTGTCTTTCTCCTAACAACTCTCCTCCTAGGGAAAATATTATGGTGCAAGAAAATGATATGTCTTCCTTAGGGATACATCAAACCAAGACCGTCAAGATTATGAATGTGCAAGTTTCCATTAGATCCCCTTCGATCAATGCACCACATACATACCCCGTGGGCCATCCTAAGAATCCTCTAATTCTTTACCTACCATCACACAAGCTGCAACAACCTCAAAACCAACCCAAACTCATCCTTTACCCACCTAAGCATAATTTTTCATACCAACCAAGTTACAATGACATTGCTCACATATGTAACAAAGTATATACAATCAAAGCCAACCCCAAACCTGAAAATCTTATGAAACAACAAGGAAAAGGATGTGACATTATAGAACAAAGTCTCCATATCCCTATAGATCCTAAACAACAAGCACCAAATCATGGTCTTTGTGATTTTCCTTTCATAGAAATCAACCCATCCAACAACACTTCACTCCATATCAATACTATCACACAAGACTATTCAAAGAAAACTATAACCTTGGTGCATCCTAAACTCATAGACACCTCATTAAACATGTATCAAGCAGAAAATTTGTTTCCTTATCCAAGTAAATAACATTAGTTACAATTTTCTCCTTTCCATGTAATAGTTGTAGGATAATAGCATACTCACTATTGCATGTCTTGCATCCATCGCGAGGAGCAACATACCCATCATCCATTCCAGGCTCACCCTACACTAAGTGGGGGCAACAGGTTTGAAAGCCTTATCCCCGTATGTCACTTGTTGTTGTCTCTTTTGGCTACTCGTTAACCTTTCATGAATGTATAATATCAAGCTTGGGATGTGGATGACATGTCTTAATATTGACTTGCATGTGACATACTCCATTTCTTCATGATGTAGCTTATTGGAAACATATGACTTGACATAGGGCTTTTTGAATAAGCTCTCAAATGTCCTTCTTCTACTTTAAAGAAATTTCTCATAGTACTGGTGTTTGCAACCACTTTAAATTAGGGGCATACATCACCACTCAAGACATTTCTATTATGTACTTTTTTCAAGTATTCCCTCTTTACTATTTTGCACGAACAGCTCCTGTGATGAGATCTTTGCACTTGTCCCTTCTTTGAAAAAAAATATGAGACTCCTGCCACTTGTCCTCTCTTGGAAACATTAGGCACAATTCTCCCAAAGAATACCTTACATGAACAAAGAAAAATCTCCTTTAACAAAAGTTTTACATGACATTTAAAACATTTACAAAAGGCATTACATTGTGGTGCCTTATCAATGTTATCAAGAGCATAACTTTGGTATGGTTAGTATAATGGGAAGTCGACACACTATCATTAATTTCTCATTATATGGTGGAAGTTGACACGACTGCATGATCTTCTACCAAACTACTTCTTTTGGACATTTCATCCTCAGAGACAAACTCTGCTGTTTTAGGTCTCCAAAAATGAGTGTACTCTTCCTGTCCAATCTCCATTTTTCTTTTCCTTTAGTTCTGCATGATTATGTATCTTGATGATCCTGGACCTCGTGATTTTGGATCCCAAATTTGACCTCACCTTCTGATCTTTTTTCTTTATCCCACTGCATCTGGCACCCAACCTCTCTTGAGCTGTCCAGCCTGTGCAAAGCCTCCAGGAACTCCTGCCTCCCAGCTGGGGCTGTGTGCTCCAAGCAACCAAAGCCGGAACACATGCCCTGAGACCCACGGAGTCCCGACTTGCCGTGAAAGCCTGAACCCAAGTGCAGAGGGGCACTCCGTCCAAATGGAATGAGGCACGGTGCAAAGGTGGATGGGCCGCATGATTTCTGGCATTCTTCTCAGAAATCTCCGCTGTAATCACCTAAATATCACCTTTTTTTCTTATTCATACTAAGTCCCTATTTTAAAAGGGTCATAAAGTTGTGTAACAAGATTTCATGCTTTTCTAGTTTATTATCACCTATTTATAGAATCTTTCTTATGCTTTATATGACTTCTTTATGCACTCATGTCATACTATGTAGGTTTCGGTTCTAACCATTTAAACCTCAAATAATTCTAATTGACCCACTTCTGTAAGTAGAGCGGGGACCCATTTTCCATGGCAAATGAGTCCCTTTATTCCAAATTCTCCTTTAAAGGAATTCACTCTTTGATTTTATTCAAAAAGACCTTATGTCGGCCTGTGATGTTGTGTTATTGGGTTATTAGGGCATAAGTGTGTATAAATAAGTGTTTTCCATCCATTTGAAGCCCCATTAATCTCTTAACTCATCCATCATTTGACTTCTACTTCAAGTCAAGCGAGTTAGATTTTCATCATTGCAAGTCATCAAGATAGCCTCCTAAGACATTTAAGGGAAAATTCTTCATGTTTTGTTGCAGGCATTCAAGATCAATCATCATGGCAAGGTAATAACTCCATTATTGCATGTTTCATTACATTCTTTCATCATTTTGGTTTAATTGCCTAAAAGGGGTTTGACCAAGGCGAACCCCCATGCCTTAACATCCAACATTTATCTTTCTTGTCTTGTGTGTTTGCAGATTTAGACCTCTTGGAGGCTTAGGAATCATTGAAGATTGCATTGCAAAGTTCTTCAATTCATCTCTTCATTGTGTAAGGAAAAATACCCACAAAAAGTCACTTTCAAGCCTGAATCCAATAGTTTCAAAATCAAACACCTAGAGAAGTAGTAAGTACAAATTGAAAGCTCCTATTTCCACCTTTGAATATTCAAAAATTCAAAAGTGGACTCATTCGCCATGGGAGGTGAATGAGTCTCACTTCCAGACCTAATTTTGGTTTTCTTCATTTTTGGATACCCATTTGTCTGAAACGGGTTCTAGAACAGTTTTACAAAATTGGGATTAATTTGCCCAGAATAGCGAATGAGTCTGAATAGGCCTAAAAATCAAGATCAGTAGCATTCCATAAGCCAATTCCAACCTTCATCAAGTTAACAGGTGCAGTTCTTCAGTTTCATTCATTTCTATTGTAGTTTACTTTCATTTCTAGATGTTTTTGCATTACACAATGTGTTTACAAAAAGGTTGTATTTCCTTAGTTTCCATTCAATAATCAATAGCTTTCATTATTTTTCTACATTTAGATCATTTAATTTAGGCATAATTCCATCATACATTCCTTAGTTTTAGTGAACCACCTCAATTTTAGGGTTCGATCTCTCTCATTTTAGATGAAAGATCCTAAGAGTGCAAGAGAAGTACATAGACACCCACAAAATTGATGGTTCAGCAGGAAGCTTGGAAAATCATTGGAGAAGTGGAAAATCAAAGCATACTAATGTTTGTTTTGTATATTTTCTTAATCTAGGATCAAACATTCAATTTTAGTGCTTTTAAAATGAATTCATATTTCAAATTTGGTGCATTAAAACTGAACAAAAACAATTTGAACATTTATTTTTGGTGCTTTAAAATGAACTCATTTTCCCTTGGTGCTCTAAAAATAAACAAGACAATTTTCACACTTCATTTTTGGGTTTAAAATTGAACCACAACTTGCATTCTTTAAATTGGTGTTTAATAATGAACCACACATTTCAATCATTGGTGCATTTAAAAATAACAGGTGTACTTTTTCTTTTGTGATTGATAAGCTAGAGTATGTAACCTCTCCCCTTGCACTTTGTATGAACTTGGGTTCAATGATAAATATTCTTAGTTTGCATTTATTTTTTTAAACACTGAAGGAGTTGTCTACATATCCACTCTCCTTGCACTACGTGTGATCTTGGATAATGATAAATAGCAACACTAATCCTTCCTTTATTGTTAGGAGGCCTACCTAAGGATTTCATCACCTTAGGGTTTGACCTCAAGCATGTTTTTTTTTGGAGAGATATATAAAAGGGACAAGTGTGAAAGCTATAGTTTTATCCATGCATGTACCTGATAGGCATTCCTATGTGGTCAGAGGTGATTCTGGAGACAAGGAGGTGATATTTCAATATAACACTTATGTAAGTGATGGTGTTCATAAAGTTTTTCCCACTACAATCCTTGTTATTAGAAGCCTAAAGTTCATTTGTAGACCATCTTCTTATGGAGGTGCAACGAGATAGCATCATCCCATGAAGTTAATCGCTATGTATTGATGCTTGTTAAGGCAACATTAACCTCTTGCAAGGAAATTTTCCTTCCAAGGTAAGAGGTGTTCATGTATGTGAGCATACTCTAGTTGTCCATTCAAGGGAAGTTATTTTATGAGTAAGCCTAAAGTAAGAAGATAATCTCGATCTACCACTAAAAATAGGTTCTGCCTTATAGCATGTTTTTATTGTGGATACCATTGTGATACTCATTAGTGTGGTCTCGTGGAAGAAGAGCACACGAAAAGTATCCAAACGCCAAATTGAGTCCATTTACATGATGTTTAATATGTTTTTACAACATCAAAATTTTCAAACACCTAGGTAAATTTTCTCATCAAAAATCCCCTGATAAATCAATGCTTTTGTCCAAATAGTGTGACGCCTTTATGCAAATTGATGCTTATATTTTTGTTAAAATGACACTTTTTTTTTCCTATCAACACCTTTGCACATCTCAATGCATTTGTAAGGGAAAAAATCATTTGCAAATCGATGCCCTTGTTTTGATAGTCCAACACTTCCATCAAACTTTGGTGCTTTTATAAATACTTTGATTCTTTTGTAGTGAAAAGTGCAACACTATTGCAAAATAGCTTGACACTTTTGTTCAAACTTGAAAAAAAAAAACTTCAAATTTTTTTTTATTTTTTATTTTGGTCCACAACCACTCAATTACTTGAAATTAATGAAAAACAAAGTTTTGTTCACTTGTTTCAATCATAATAGCAAAAAACAAACTTGTGTTCATTATCATTTTGAGCTTGTTAAAATTCTTTCTAGGTTGTCACTAGGACCAACTCAACATCAAATCATCAACTTCACCATCAAACATTCAATTTCAAACAACTTAATATTTTAACATAGATCATTTGGACCTGGATCTTGATCATCTCATCCCCTAGTTTGGCTTTATGCTTGAAAATAATCTCTTTTCAAGTATTGGTTGAGTTAGTAAACATCAGTATGAGAAAATATACTTTGGATTCATGAGTCTACTTCCAAAGTTTGTAATTTCATTATCATCCTCAGAACATACCTAAGGATCTAGTCTAAACTTTGTCAAAATTGAAAGTTTCAATATATCCTCCACCCACTCACAATCATTCAACATTGGTCCTAAACCTATCGAAGTTTCATTAAATTAGAAAATTTTGAGGCAACCAAAACATTTCAAAAAGGTCATTTGTATCCAAAATCTCCTAAGGTTGATACTTTCCTTCATCCAAACATTGATCCTAGGTCACTTAGGTGTCTGTGCAAATTCAAACTTGAAATCAACAAAACATGTCAATGTCAATCCAATATCCAAATTTACTTCCATATCATCCATACATGGGGTCATCATATCCTACTAGCTTCAATGATGTAACAAATATGGGTATCCCTAATCAAAACTTTGGAATTCCTTGTCACATGATAGATTTTAATCAATGTCAAAACTTACAAGTCTATCAACTAAACAATCAAAGTATGAGTCTTCTCCACCACAACATAATTTCACCAAATAATTACATCCCAAACACAAAAATTCTAGTGGACATATCAAACATGAACATATCAAACATGAGCATACCAAACTTGAACATACCAAACATGAATGTATCAAACCTAGACATGTCAAATCCAAATTTGATAAACTATGGGAGTAATCCCTTACACACATTGTCCTCACAAAACATGCATGTTCATCAAAAAATAAAAAATAAAAATCATCCCATCACAACAACAATCAATTCAACAAACATCTCAATATCCAAATCAACAACAATATTCTCCACAAAATCAACACACTTCACAAAATCATCAAAACATTTCCTCCAATCAATAACAAACTCCATCCTCAAAACAACTTGACCAACAACAACAAGCCTTGCAATTCAACAACAACACCAAACATGAATACACTTCTTTAGTAGAGCCAATAGAGTTGGTGTTAAACAAGCTAGTATATTCCAATCTTATCAATCTTCCAAAATCAGTAGGTGATTGTGAACCTCAAATCAAATTTTCATGGTACAATGACAAGGTTTATTGTGAATACTATAGAAAAAAAGGTCATGAAACATAAAATTGTATAAAACTCAAGAACCTCATACAAGACCTCATTGATCAAGGAGCAATAACTATTGAGGATAACCTTCAAGATTCATCCACAAACAATCATATTGACGGTGTTTCTACTTCACACAATGAGAAAATTGAAATATATCAAGAATATTTTCCAAATCATGATCAAACTCCTTCACCGATATCTAGCAATAACCCATTTCAAGACATATTAACATCATTTGACTTCATGGTTGCAAATATTGAAGAGATCCTCAATGTAACACTTGATTCAAATCCACTTGATGATAAAGAGGCCCTTAATCCAATACTCATACCTAATGAATAAAATTCAAGCCAAGAGCTATCACCACATGTCTGTATTTTG
>VDFB02011265.1:0-48824 GCA_007258455.2 Sequoia sempervirens
TTTATTCTAAACCTTACCCTATTAAAAGCTCTATTTGCATTACATGGTGAAAAAAATTGGTATTTTATCCCAAATTTTATCTAGATTTTGACTCCAAAGAATTTCCTCTTTAGCATAGTAGAATTCTAATTAAGAAAACAACCGCTTCTCATATGCCAAAATAACATTAGACAAACTGCTCCGTTAAATCTCCTCATTGAACTTTTCTAGATCTTGCTCTAATTCATTTTTTCTTCAAAGATTCAGTAAGAATCTCTTTGTTCCCATTTATAATTTTCATTGTAAGTTTTTTGAATTTTTGTACCTTTTAGGCCCTCACAATCTTTCCACCAAAGAATGAAAGATGGTGTAGAAGCCACATAAATTAAAACTTGAAAGGACACTTATTGGGGAGCGGGGACCATCCATACTTATTTCCAATGAAATTGGAAGATGGTCAGAACCTGACACCTTTTCTATTACTATGCTTACTATCCATTACTTTAGCAATAAACCAAGGGAGGCTAAAATCTACCCAAAAAAGATGCTTTATTACAAAAATTACTTCTATTATTTCAAGTAAAATTACCAGATTTGGGTATAACATCAAAAATATTTGAGTCTGCAACAAAGCTTTTAAAATCTATTTCTATGTAGATGCCGTAGGATTGGCTCTCCTTTTATCCACAGGGCCAGTGGTATAATTGAAATCATCTCCCAGAAAGAATACTTTATCATGCCAAGTGGATAAAAGTAGAGACAATAGCTCTAATACTCTTTTCTTCTTGGCGGCATTGTCTGGGTTATACACATTTACACAATAACCTGAAATATTTTCTTGATAAGAAGAAAACTCACATGCCATCCAACATTCCTCTGTTGCTAGCACTCTGATATGCACATCTTGGATTCCATACAATATATAAACCTCCTGAAGTTAATGAGTATCCATAGCTATCTCGTGCCATTTTTTCTAAGATTTTGAAATCAACTACATCGCTTCTGGCATTTTTGTTCCCTGTAAAGAGATATTAACCAGATTTTAAAGCTATTCAACATTTTACCTCTCCTCGTTAAAGGGGCATCAAGACCACTCACAATCCAATAGAAGATCTTTATTTTTCACTCTAAGGGACCTTCCCCTCATACTTGACAACATTCTTTTCAATGCTGCGAGCCTTCCTCTATCCCAACTTTCGCCTCTCATTGAATTCTTTCTTTATCTATCTTTCTTCCTTTCTTATTTTTCTCTTTTTTACCACATGATAACAAATCCTCTTCTTTTCTCCTAAGCCACATTCTAGATTCTTTAATGTAGTAAACATCTCCAGATCCTCCAACATATCTTCTAAATTTAGTAGCAGGTGAACAACTTCTCTTGAAAATTATTTTTCCTCTTCAGACTCTAAAGCAACAAAATTTATTTACATCAAACGGTAAAATAATGATATCGTCTTCCCTTTCCTCTGGCTCTTTTGATTCCACTTCCCCTTCTGCAATGACTTCTCCAACTTCTAATTACGTGATAAAAATTATTTTCAAGCTTTCCCCCATTTCTGCTACTTGTTGCTCTTCTATTGCTTTAGCTTTTCCCTTCTCTACCATTCTCTTATCATCCACCCATATCGGAGAATACTTTTCCTCTGAGAAAAACCACCAACAATTTCTTTGTAACAAAAAATCCTTTTTGATGTCCAATATCTCTTTAACTCTCCATTTTAGGTTTTCTTCCTTTCTTCTTTGTGAACTCGGGAATTTTTCCTGGATAGTGACTTGGTTCAGGACCTACTATATGACAGAATAGCATCTGAACTGTATATTCTCATAATCCAATTCTTGAAAAAAACTACTTGCCTTAGAAGCGAAGCATATTTTCTTTGGAAGCGGCAGATTCAAGTCTGCTTATTTTTATTCTTGCATAGATTGCATGCAAAGTATCAATCCCTTTTTCATCTACCTCAATACATTTTACCAATGTATTACCTATACTTCCCAAGATTTTGCTGCTCCACAATTCTAATGATAGACTACAAAGTCTGACACATATGATCATCAAAGGAGATTGGATCTGATCAAAAGATAGATTAAAGCTCTATTCTGAAAGGAAAATCTCACTCTCTTCCACTTTATTAACCCTCTGCTGCAATGCTAACTCCGTTTCCTCCTCCTCTAAAAAACATAAAACAAAAAATCCTTTGGGCATGAAGGTTAACTTCACATCATTTCCCCAATGACGGGCTGCCCAATCCTATATTGATTCCAACTAACAACTAGGAGACCTCTGCATCCTCCTATTACCCCTCTTCTCAGCAGCTCTGACCTTCTGTATTTCACTTTTTCTATCAAGAAAACTGTAGGAAGATCTGCCCAAGTGCCACACAATCTAGCATGGCCTTTGAAAATGCATGTTTTTAATCTGCAATCTCCTCCTTTCTCCAGCAGAAATCTCAATTCTGAGTTTCTTGAAATATCTCTTCCCCTCTCACACGCTCGACTCTAACTAGGTCCTCTCCTGTGGAATCTGTCTGGATTCAATATATAGAATTGTACAGGCCACTGCCGCCTCTACACAAAATCCCAGCAATTTCCCTTCAATAAAAGATTTCCTAACCCTTGTGTTCCAAATTCTTGCTCATTTTTTCTTTTTACTGGTATTCAAAATTAATTCACTTAAAAATATAAATCTTCATTCATAGCTTTATTTTTATGTAATACACTTATTAAGAACATAATACACTATACATTGTCTAGCAATGTAGATTTTTTACAGAGCAGGGATGCATGTGGCCAGGGAGGACAATGAAGCAAGGAAAACAAACACCTACCTCAAACTCTTAAATCTGCTACTCACAAAATCCTGCTGCTGATCAACAGAGTTAATTGACAGCCATCAATTTAGGCATGCATCCAGGACTAACTCCAAACACATAAGCTCTGTTTAACATGATGCATTCACCAACCTTTTGATTGTCTATTAAACATTTCGTCATTTGAAATTGGTTACTAATTTAACAATTATGGCCTTACAGTTGCTTATGTAAAATTGGAGACTAGTTCACCACCCATGTCATAGCAAAACCTAAAATGCTACATACAACATAAAACGAAGGTATGCTTGAATTGAAATTGAAATGATCTTTGCTTAAATGATTCATTGTCCACAAAAAAGAAAAGCTCCTAATATACTTGAGAAGTTAGCAATGGAACATTAGAAACTTGAGCGATCAAAAGAAAGCCTTCATAACAAAATTAGCTAATGTTGAAGTATGTTAAAAACATAATCACTCATTTGTCCCTGGTCTAGTGGAAGGAAGAGCAATGGCCATGATGATGAACTGCACTAATTTCGATAATGCATCCCCCAATATGTCACAAATTTTAACTGTAACTTAGCTGCTGGATGACTCCATAGCAACGTAAGTTAAAAAAGCAAAAATGTCTGCCATTATGTGCTGCATATCAAAATGATGACAAAGCCAGGACAAGAATTTAGTATAAAGAATAAGGGCTCCTCATCCCAGATCATGCAACACTAACCAGTTAAATATCCTTAAAAAGTAATTGAAACTTTGGGATTCTCTCTTGAGGCAAAGGGCACATGACAATCAATTTCCCTTTCATCGCTCCTCTGAAAATGGCCTGCATAAAGTAAATAAACAGATTTCAAAATGCAAAACCAGCCTGAAGATAAGCTTGTCAATATAAATCCAATTAAACAAATCAATTAAATTTTTTCCAGAAAATAGATTGGACAGTGAGAAACTGGAAAACAAAACTATCCCAAGCTATAAGATTGATGACCCAGGGTCAAAATTCTAATGTGACCCTAAAGAACAATTACAAATGAATCAAAATCAATCTGTTAGATGACCAGAGCCCAACACAAAACCAAAACACCAATCTGAAAAATATTGTCACAGATAAATTGACCCAAGGAATTGCTAGCCTTATGATAAACACATTATCAAAGAATTGGCATGTTCAAAGAGGAAAAATATTTGTGAAGAAAAATCCTGTCAAACATCACTAAAATGTCCACATTTTTCTATTTCATACCTCCACAACATCAATAAAATCTTGTTTTTGATGGAATGCACCGATCCATTTAGTATGGTCTGGAGTCCTGTTGAAGACAGGATATCAAATTCTATGAAATAAAAACAAAATTTCTAAATTCTGGCAACGAATTCAGTAACCAAGTCACAGCTGAATTTTATAATGAGATTTACCCATTGTTGAATTCTAAAGTAATATATTTACGGTGCAATTTCTGATGATAAATATCTTTTTCAATCCAAATTACAAAACTGATTACCACCAACATATGTGCAGCATATTTTATTATAATTTTTACTAACTGAGACAAAAAACACAACTCCAACAATATTGATTTCAATGAGGAAGTATACAATACCCAGAATCCATCTTCATGTGGTGTGCATTAAAGAAGAAGATCGTAGCAGGTATCAAAGTAATGTCAAAATATTTGATATAAACTTGGATTTCCTCGGCATCCACATCCACTAATGCTATTGATGCAAATTTTGACACTTCACGTGCAGATTTTGCAAGCTGTGGTCACAGTGAGCTTGTATATAGAAGATAATAAAAATAAATGTCAACATGTCCAATATCCACCAACCATTCCTTATAGTTCCAAAAATGAGGTAAGAATAAGAGAAGAAAGATTACAATTTCATCAAGCTGCATGCAGACAATATCTGTGGCCCTTCCAAAACGAAGAACCAGAACTTTGTCCAATGTATCCCTAATGAGCTTGTCAACTTCCTGTTTCCTTGTGAGAGTCTGTAGTAAGTAGCTCATCTCTATAGAATAAAAAAGGAATCCAACTTCTTCCTTTTTCTGCAAACAAGCACTGGCCGTTACCACAATGCAAGCAATAAGAGATGCCTCAAGCTGCTAGATAACATGCAAAGCAGAGAATGGCTTTTAAAATAAACATGCATGCTACAGAGCTTTAGAATAAGGACAGAAAAGGAATGTAAAAGAAGTTCATTATGCCAGATCTAGCCCCATGTTTATTAGCATAACTTTTAAAAATTTAGATATCAAGTCAATCTATATGATCCATCTTTCACAAAAAATGATTCACAAGAGCCCATCTCTTATGGAGTTGAATAGTCTACTTGGCATTGATCGCATCAGGATATGATCATATGAGTGAAGCAGTGGGATTGAAAATGGCAAAATAAACATCACATAGTATCAATCAGCACCATTGGGACTTTCGTAAGGTAAACCAAGACTTCTCAGGAGACCAAACATCCAAGCAATAAGAGATGCCTCAAGCTGCTAGATAACATGCAAAGCAGAGAATGGCTTTTAAAATAAACATGCATGCTACAGAGCTTTAGAATAAGGACAGAAAAGGAATGTAAAAGAAGCGCATTATGCCAGATCTAGCCCCATGTTTATTAGCATAACTTTTAAAAATTTAGATATCAAGTCAATCTATATGATCCATCTTTCACAAAAAATGATTCACAAGAGCCCATCTCTTATGGAGTTGAATAGTCTACTTGGCATTGATCGCATCAGGATATGATCATATGAGTGAAGCAGTGGGATTGAAAATGGCAAAATAAACATCACATAGTATCAATCAGCACCATTGGGACTTTCGTAAGGTAAACCAAGACTTCTCAGGAATTCAAACATCCAAGTATTTTGGCTGAAGTGTGCTCAACCATGAAATTCCCTCATAATCATGCCCACTTAGCAAGTTTGGTGCCCAATGTGTTTACAGACAAGAATACTCACCACTGTACTACAATGACAATACTATTTGAGGTCGGTTAGACCACGACCATTGATAACTGCATATGGCCATTTATTAACAACTACCCAAAGCCAGCAAGGAACTAACAAAATAAATTGGCTTTACAATCAAATACATATTTATTGAAATGGTCTACACAATGAAAACGTTCATTTTTGGAGCTCCCTATCTAATCCTCTTGGCAATTCCAAGGACAGAAAGACTGTATAAACTTTAATCTCATGTTCCCCTGATAAAGGGGTTAGAACCAATAGACTAAAACGAGCATTAGCAAGGTGGTCAAGCCCTACTCCGAATGCAGGTAGATGAAATTTTTATGGGACATCTAACGAAAAATCCCAATCCAACTGGAGCAGATGGTCTTATTATGGACAAGATGTTCAGGGCCTTTGCTCTAAATAACCGAAACAGACCAACAACAAAGGGAAAGCTTCAGTGCTGTTGCAAGACCTGAAGCAGGCCATCTTGTTCAATATGGAAAAGTTAAAACCAATTAGTCTGTGAAGATTCTACATTTACCCATTCACTCTCATAAAATTCTAAACTCCTACTAGGAAGCTGAATGAAATCATAAAGGAAGATTGAGCATTTATCTGGCAACTCAACCTGGTTGTCTTCTCTCATATTTACAGAAAGGCAAATATCCCAACAGGTTTCTCGGCTAATGTAGGCATATCTCTTCTTGAGTACCATATGAAACCAAAATGAGCTGCACTGGACTGGTTCTAATAAAGCTCTATACTAGACAAGGACCTAGATGTTTTGTCTTGAGAAATTACAATTAAGCACACAGTTGCAACAGTGACTGTACTGTTAGACAATTATGCACAATGTAGATGGGTGCTGCAGGTTTGTGACTGGTTTTCCAAAATGCTTCATTGAAATCAAAAATATGAAAATGAAATGATTACATTAAGTGCACAAAATGTGCTTTATACCCTGAGGGTAATTAAATTCCTGATTGTACATAAACTGCAATTGTTGCAACCTTCGAGATATTGAAGTAAAATGCAATTGGAAGGTAATGATTGAACATGCAGGCAAAAATACTGGTTTGCCAAAATGCTGCATCAAAATGTGGTCCTTGAAATGTCATGACTACAGAAAGTGCATAGAATATGGCTTTCAACTTTTAAGTCTTGATGACTATTAAATCTCTAGTTATGTACAAACTGCATTTCTGTAACCTTGCAGACTTTGAAGTAAACGAAATTGGAAGGTTGCAGCAAAAATAAGGAAGGTGATTTAGTACATACTACCTTAATATGATGTGATTTCTAGGAATGTAATCATTGTTGGGTCTGCACAAAATGGAGTTTTGCAAATTAGAAGGGTAATATCATGTGCACAAGACTTAACAGATAAAGGTCATCAAAACTGGATTGTTTATAGAAAGATTTTCCTTGAGATGGAATGATACTTATCTTGATTGGACAATTATAGATCCTATCCTAAAATTGTATTCTGCAGTAATGGGTAAAGGTTTCAATTTGGGCATCAACTACTTAACTTTCAGCTGATATTGCTACCACCTCTGTTCATGCAGTTCTTAGGCCCACTTTCCATTTTCATTTAACCAGCTCTCTGAACACAAATCACCCTCAATGCTGAGTCTAGTTTGAATGGCTCGTAATGTTAACGTTTTCTAATGTTTGCTTCCATTTTATGGAGTTATGGACAAGTGGTATTGATCTTTTGCTTTCAGTTTCCTCTGTTGATGTGTGTTTTGTCAGAGAATTGCCTAGAGCCTATATTTTAGATGCCATATGTCTTTGACCAGGGTCAAAAGTACTGTAAGTAGAGAGCCTCTTAGTCCAAACAACACCAAGTCACTGAAAAGCTTATATACATTTGAAGCGCCCTCTATTAATCAAAGAACAATAATTGTGGTTGTGACAGTAATCGATTAGTACATTTAGATCTCAAAAAATATTGGGCTAAGGAATTTGCTGGATCCTATACTTTTCTGTTAAAACAATTATGCAGAGGCAGGCAGGTGGGGTGATATTCATATGGAAATAGATCCAACACATGAAAACAGGAGATATATGCAAATCTGAAACCTCTCTTGGGAGAGGAAGGCAGTAGAGAGTACATTCCAAATATGAGATCTATATTGAATGATGGGGTGAAGCATAAGAAGGAATTTCCATTCTTCCACCACAATAAAAAGATGGCATGGGCATTCAGGATGTCAATCACATTACATGGAGCAAATTGAACATTTAAGTATCAAGATCAGAAGCATAGTATGGAAAACATTGAAACTTAAAAAAGACCCATGTTCTATTTTAAAAATGTCTCAAGAAATGCCACATCAAGGTATGCAATGCTTTTTTGAATATGCAAAAAATGGTTTTTTATCAAATTAAAAATAATAAGTAATTAATCATTTTTTATCCTCATCATAGGCAGCCTGTTGAGAAGACTGAAACCAATGTTGGGTTAGACTGTGGTGAGATGAATTTAGTTGACAGGCAGCAGATGACAGGTTAAAGAGGAAACTAGTGGAAGTACAAGTGCAACGGGATCATCACTCCTCTGAAAAGAAGTGAAACTTGAGGTGAAAGGGGCAATGAAGTTAAATCAGATTGTACTCTTTCCTCAGAATTGTCACTTGCTAAGCATTGACTTGGTAGAAGCTAAGAAGAAGGCAAAGAAGCAAATCAAACTTGCATAAGGCCCTGTTATTACTCCTAAACAACCTGACAGAGAAGATCCTGATGACAGTGCTGACTTGTTGGGGATGACATTCAAGCATAGGGCAGCTCATGATTGTGCTGTTGGATTTTAAGTTGTTTGCTGATGTTTTAATAGGGTGCTTAATCCTTTGTTGAATATGCCTTAAACTTGCAATTTTGGTTTTAAGAATGGGCTGCCCCTTGGTGACCGATTCATTAGTTTGTAAGGCACTAGTATCATTTTGACTGCTATATTTATCTTTGTAGACTTCTTATATTTAGATAAAAGAAAAATCCAAACTCAAATGCCTATACCAATTGTAATGTTCCCTTTTTAGATTTAAGAAATGACCTTTATACCAATATTTCCATAAAAAATAAGAATAATAATCGAAGTAACATTAATTTAATTGCAATGAAGCAACATTAAATTATTTCTTTATCCTTTTCTTTTGGAAGATAAGTAATTTATATATATCAGTTCTTACTTGTTTTGAGTAGATTAATATTTGTAGAACACTTTCAAATTATCCCTCTTTGCTCCAACATTCAGAGGTGAAGGGGAAGTGAATACACAAGAGAGTGCCCTTAGTGATAACCTTCTCAGCCCGAGAGCGGCCAACAAACGCCCGTTGTAATGACCCTCTCGGCCCCCTGTGACAGACCGCAGTTTGTCTACAGAAGGTGGCCTACCTTGAAGGGATCCTAGTCATCTGCACTACTCAATGTATATTCAATTCCCTGCCCTTATGACTGAAAGAGAGAGAGAGCCATAATTTGATGATAATACATATATAAATTGCAAAGCTACTTTATCCTTCATTTAAGATTACAAGAGATAACTACAGCCGATATCAATTATGCTAAATACAACACTGGTCCCTTAGCATCTATATTATGAGCATTCTCTACTCTATTTAACATATTGTGCCAGTGATTTCGGCATTCTTATTATGCAATGCTTTGATCATACTTAAATTATAATGATAGTGATTGTGCACACTAAATTCTCTGGTTCGGAAATAGTCTATACACACCTGTTTGGGCCGCGCGCACAACTGGTAATCCCACGTCTCTATCGGCTGTGCCCGTAACAAGGCGCGGACTATGCACTCGAACTCCTGTTTCTTTCCCCAAAGATCCCCTCTCTGCAAACTGCAAACACCGTGGTTTTTAAAGAAGAGTGAGAGACGCGTTTTCTTGAGCAGACACGTCTTCAACAAACGCCCCTTGGTCATTCGACAGTGTGTGCCCTCTGGAGGAAACCCGTGAGCGCCCTTTGGGAAGAGAAACGTCGGTCAAGATTTTGCATTACTTTTAACTCGTATTAACAATATGAATATTTGGAGTAAAAAATAAAGTGTATGGATATTAAGATTTTATTATATTATGATTTTATCATTTTTATTAAATTCGACTATTAATAAACATTTTATACATTTCATTTACACTTTAATAACCATTTCATTTTAACTTTCATTTGCAACCTATACATACTGGCTAACTACAATTATTTCACAATAATATTTATTAAAACAAATAATCAAAATTTATATATTTATTAATTAAGCAAAGTGATTACATCAAGGGGGGGTTATTACAGTCCTCCCTTCCTAAGTTTGCTTGTCCTCAAGCAATTTTAGGTTAGGATGATCCTTGATCTCAACGCCTTCCCACGTAGCGTCTTCGGTAGGCAGTCCTTTCCACTTAACCAAGCATTCTTGAATAATCCTGTTCCTTAATCTTCTTTCGCGCATATCCAGAACAAGTTCTGGTTCTAGGATCAATTTCCCTTCATTGTCTAATGGTGGTAACTCTACACTGGGAGTAATGTGTTGTCCTAACACTTTCTTGAGTCTGGAAACATGGAACACATTGTGGATTCTACTTTGCAAAGGCAGTTCTAGTTCATAAGCTACTTCCCCTAACCTTCTCAAAACTTTATAAGGTCCAAAAAATCGTGGCTTAAGTTTTTCTTTACCACTGACTTTGATGGAAGATTGTTTGTATGGTTGCAGTCTCAAGAAGACTAAGTCTCCTACTTCGAAGGTTCGTTCTGTTCTTCTCTTATCCGCATACAATTTTTGTTGATTTTGTGCTTGACACAAATTATCCTTAAGTTCATTCATAATATCTATATTTTGCTGTGCAAAATCTTTAGTTGCCGGCACCTGACTTTCCGCATAAATCAAATCCCCAAAGGAAGTGGCCTCATATCCATATAACGCTCGGAAAGGACTCATACCGATGGACATATGATGAGTAGTGTTATAGCAATATTCTCCCAAGTGCAACCATTTGAGCTAGGCTTGTTGATGACCTGAAACATAATTCCTTAAATAACCTTCCAACCATTTGTTGACAATTTCCGTCTGCCCATCGGTTTGCGGGTGATAGCTGGTATTGGGCGTCAATGAGGTTCCTGCCAATCTGAACAATTCTTTCCAAAATAAGCTGAGGAAGCGGCTATCTCTATCACTTACAATGTTCTTGGGCAGACCATGCAATCTAAAAATTTCTTTGAAGAAAATATCAGCAACCTGAGGGGCTCTGAGATCAGAAGATATAGCCATAAAATGAGCATACTTAGTTAACCGATCCACTACCACATAAATGCAATCCTTGTTCTGGACTTTGGGTAAACCGGTTATGAAATCCATAGAAATGCTTTCCCATTTTTGGTTGGGTATGGGTAAAGGTTGAAGTAACCCTGCTGGAAACACATGCTCGCCTTTATTCCTTTGACATGCCATGCATTCATTGGTATATTTTAGTACATCCCTTTTTAATCCTTTCCATGAAAATCTTTCTCTAATCTTCTTGTAAGTTTTGAAGAAACCTTGATGCCCTACCAAAGGATTGTCATGATAATCTTTTAAAATTGCAGCCTTGATTTTTGATCCCGGAACGAGATATACCCTATTCTTATAAAAGATGAGTTCATCTACCACCTTATAATTCTCATCCTGTACCTTCCCTTCCAAGATATTGCTTGAGAAATCATTTTTTACATATTCTGAGATCACAGATGCCTTCCATTCTGGAGATATCATAGTTAGTGTTCCTAAATGAGGTCTTCTGGAGAGAGCGTCTGCTACGACATTGTTCTTTCCTTTCATGTATTCAATATCAAAGTTATATGCCTGTATCTTACTTACCCATTTCTGTTGTCTATTATTTAGATCTTTTTGATTAAGGAAGAATCTCAAACTGTTGTGATCGGTTTTTACGGTAAATCTTCCACAAATAAGATATTGCCTAAATTTGTCTAATGCATGCATGATTGCTAACATTTCTTTATCATAGACCGAATAGAGTTTCTCAGATTCCTTAAGTTTCCTGCTTTCAAAGGCTATGGGATGCTTGTTTTGCATAAGTACTGCACCAATGCCTTCTCCTGAGGCATCACAATAAAGCTCAAAAGGCGAAGAAAAATCTGGTATGGCCAAAACGGGGCATGAACTCATAATCTCTTTAAGCTTCTCGAAGGCTGATTGAGCTGCTTCTGTCCATGAAAAGGCCCCCTTTTTGGTTAAATCAGTTAGAGGGGAAGTTAACTTTGAAAACCCCTTCACAAATCTTCGATAGTAGCTACAAAGACCAAGGAAACCCCTAAGGTGCGTAAGGGTCCTGGGTTTGGGCCAACTCTTAATGGCTTCTATTTTTTCTTCATCAACTCTTACTCCCTCTGCACTAATCTTATGGCCCAGATACAAAATTTCTTTCATCCCAAATTCGCATTTAGACATTTTAGCAAACAAGGAATTTTGCTCGAGTATTCCCAAAACTTCATTTATGTGCTTTAAATGTTCTTCCCATGTTTTGCTGAAAATTAATATGTCATCAAAAAATACAAGTAGGAATTTCCTCAGCTGTCCCCGGAAAACATGGTTCATGCAAGATTGGAATGTAGCCGGGGCATTAGTAAGGCCAAATGGAAGGACTAGAAACTCAAAATGCCCAAAATGACACCTAAAAGCTGTTTTGTGAACATCTTCTGCCTTTACCCTTATTTGATGATACCCTAAACGAAGATCTATTTTTGAAAAGTATACTGCACCATGAAGTTCATCTATCAATTCATCCACCCGTGGAATTGGATACCGATTCTTAATGGTTTTCTTATTAAGTGCCCGATAGTCTATGCACATTCTCATTGAGCCATCTTTCTTTTTTACTAGCACCACTGAAGAAGCAAAGGGGCTGGAACTAGGCTGAATGTGCCCCATTTCTAATAATTCCTTTATGGCTTTTTCAATTTCTTCCTTATACCCTCTTGGGTGACGGTAAGGTACTGTAATAACGGGCCTTGCTCCCTCTTCAAGTTCTATAGTGTGCTCAAACCCTCTCTTCGGGGGTAACCCGGGAGGTATGTCCTCAAAGACTCTCTTGTGATTTTTAATGATAGGCTTAATGTCAATGTGGATGTTCTTCTGTTGAGAAGCAGATTTATCGAGTATCATACATTGCGCCACCCATTCTCCTTGCCCCTTTCTAGACATCAAGTAAACTGAAATTTTAGGAATATGGTAAAGCTATTTACAACAATTATATATTCTTTTGAAGTTGATATTAATCTTACCTTACAATTTTTTCCATTTTCTTGGATGAGACCATTTTTGGTGATCCATCAGCCTGTCCTTTGAGGAGTACTTCCTCTCCATTGCGTGTAAAGCATAGCTCCAACTTGGGGAGGTCTAGGGAGAACCGCCCCAAGGAGTGTATCCAAGGGGTGCCAAGTATAACATCTGTATCACCTAGGTTGACCACATAGAAGTCTTCTTTAGTGGGATGGTGTCCCAAGATTATGTCTAGTTGGGGAATCCTTTGGTTGCAGGAGGTGGTGGAACCATCAGCTAGGGCTACTTGAAAGCCCTTAAAGTCTTGAGTTTTTAGCTTTAGTCGGGATGCTAAACTTTGGTCAATAAAATTGTGGGTTGCTCCACTATCCATAAGAGCAGTTACTCTTTTTCCCGTGATGACACTCTTAATTCGGAAGGGGTGATGTTTTGAGGCTCTCGAAATTGCTGCCAAGGTTCCCTTTTCCTCGTCATTGTACCTTGTTTTTTTATTAGGTCTCTCTAGTTCTTCGTTCCTTGGACTTGTTTGGTTTTCCCAATCTTCATCATCGGATAGGGCTCCCATGTTGTGAGCTTGGCTTCTCTTCCCACACTTGTGCCCTCTATACCACTTATCTTTGCATTTAAGGCATAGCCCTTCTTTCATGAGCCTTTCCTTTTCCTCCTCCAATTTTCCCTTTTTACACACATGACCCTGCTCCCATTTCTGATTGCAGGTATAACATAAGTTCTTCCTACGTAGTTCTTCTCTCTTGTTATTAGGAAGGTGCCTTATGTGCTTATCTTTCTTGTAAGTGAAATGCTTTGATGCCTTCTCATGGGTGGGTGTATCTTCTAACATGAGTGCTTTATCGATGGCATCATCAAGAGAGTTGGGTTTTAAGGCACTCACTAATCTTCTAATGGAATCTTTTAGCCCTTCCACAAAAAGGTAGGTAAGACGGTCTTCGTCAAGCCCATTTACCCTTACAGAAACTTGTTGAAATTCAGAAATGTAATCTTCAATAGATCCTCGCTGCCTTAAGAGAGTTAATTCCTTGAAGTCCTTTTGAGGGTGCTTCCTATCAAATCTTTTAATGAGTTTTTGAGTAAATTCCTCATATGAAATTTTACTGTCATGACCTTGTGTGAGGGTACCATGGAGCCACCATTCGTGGGCCAACCCTTCTAGATGTAATATAGCAAATTGCACCGCATCTTCTTCGGTCATAGGACTTAGATTTAGATAGGTGTTTAACTTTTGTATCCAAGAGTACGCTGTGATTTTATTTGACCCATCAAAGTTTGGTAGGGTCAATTTGTTAACTTTTTGTTTTAAGTCCTTACTTGATTGCCTACCCTCTTTTTGGGGGGTTTCTAGCTTTTTGGCTTCTAAGAAATTCCTAAAAGATATGATTTCTCTTATGTCGGGATCTAATCTTGCGTAGGCTGCAACTATATCCTCTGCATTGTGTAGGGGAAGATTATTTTCCCCTTCCATCAAGGTCTCCTTTCCCGGTAGGAAATTTGGTCTTTGAATCCTTCGTATTGAGGAAGCATTGTTGTTATTATTTTCAGAATGGTTTGAATTTGTGTCCCTACTATTCGAACCGTTATTTTTGAGGTTATTCATGGTGACATTCATATCTTGCAAGGCTTGGAGTAGTGCTTGACTTGTTTTTTCGTTTTGTTCTATTAGTGCTTGAGTTTTTCGTTCATTGTTTTCCATGAAAGTTCTAAGTTCATTTCCCACTTGTTCACCCATAATGTCAGTAGGCTTAATATTCCTTCTGTGATAGACTTTCATGTACTAATCCCACAGGGTGGCAGGAAAGGTGCTCTGATACCAATTGTAATGTCCCCCTTTTTGGAATATTTAAGAATTGTCCTATGAAATTCAATATTTAATAAAATAAGAAAAGTGATCAAAGTACACATTTATTTGATTGAAATTAATAAAGCATAAAGTAAGAATAGTAACCCAAGTACACATTTATTTTATTTGAATAGATTAATTATTTGTAGAACACTTTCAAATCATTCCTCTTTTGCTCCAACATTCATTGGTGAAGGGGAAGTGAATACACAAGAGAGTGCCCTTAGTGATAACCTTCTCAGCCCGAGAGCGGCCAACAAACGCCCGTTGTAATGACCCTCTCGGCCCCCTGTGACAGACCGCAGTTTGTCTACAGAAGGTGGCCTACCTTGAAGGGATCCTAGTCATCTGCACTACTCAATGTGTATTCAATTCCCTGCCCTTATGACTGAAAGAGAGAAAGAGTCCATAATTTGATGATATTACATATACAGATTGCAACAATCTACTCTATTCCTCATCTAAGATTTCATGAGATAACTACAGCCAATATCATTTATGCTAAATACAACGCTGGTCCCTTAACATTTATATTATATGCATTCCCAAATCTATTTAACATATTATGCTAGTGATTGCGTCATTCTTGTTAGGCAGTGTTTGGTCATACTTAAATTATAATGACAATAACTGTGCACACTTAATTCTTCTGGTTCGAAAATAGCTTATACACACCTGTCTGGGCCGCCCACGCAACTGGTAATCCCGCGTTTCTATCGGCTGTGCCTGTAGCAAGGCGCTGGCTATATCCGCGAACTCGTATTTCTCTTTTTTAAGATCCGTAGCTTGCAAGCTGCACACGCCACGGGTTATAAGGAGAGTGGAGAGTCATCTTCAAGGCGTCGTTCTGTCTGAGAAGACACATTTTCCAGCAACGTCTCTTGGCAACTCGCCCGATGCGTGCCCTTTGGACGAAACCCTGTGCGCGCCGCTTGAGGGAAGTAACGACCAACACACATTTTCGATTTGTTTAAGTTCTTTATTAACCACTACGAATGTTTGTAGAAATACACATATAAAGTGTATCTATATTAAGGATTTATTATTTAAGATTTCTATTATTCGAATAAGGCTTATTAAATTCAATTATTAATTTATTATTGATAAACATTTCATCTACATTTAATTAATTAATGCACATTTCAAAACATTTCATTTACAACTTATACATACCAGCTACCTATAAATAATTTCACAATAATATTTAAAAAAATAAATAATCAAGAATTATATACTTATTAATTGAGCAAAAGTGATTACATCAAGGGGGGTTATGACATTAACACACTTATACCTTCAACCCTTAAACCCTAATTTTATCTCTCTCCCCTCTACCTTCTACCCTTAACCCTTATACCCTCTATCCTCTACCCTCTCTCTCTCTCATCTCTCCCTCCTACCCACTCACCTCTCTCAACTACCTCTCTCTCACTTACTCACTCCTATCTCTCTCCCCTCTACCCTCTACCCTTAAACCCTTAAACCCTAATTCTCTCTCTCTCTCCTACACCCTCTCCCTTTCTGAACTCCCTCCCTCTCTCACTCACTCACTCCTATCTCTCTCCCCTCTACCCTCTACCCTTAACCATTATACTCTCTACCCTTAAACCCTAATTCTATCTCTCTACCCTCACTAACTCATTTGACTGCAAAATTTGACGAAAATTTCTGATGAAAGATGTATAATTTGATGTATTGTCAGGATTTGATGTGTAATTTTTATTTTTTAAAAAATTTTATCCCCGACGTTCGTCAAAATTTTAATGAACAGTGTAGTCAAAATTTTGATGAACATGCAAAATCAGAAAAAAAAAATCAATTTGTGGTCGACATAAATAAAAGTGAGTTCGCCTATTTATTGCAACAATGTTTTTCTATACTTGGGAATTTTCTCTACTTGCGATAGTTTGTGGAGAACTAAGGATGATTTTCTTGGGAAAAATCAGAAAAAATTCAAGAAGATATCGCCAGGTTGAGGATAGCCATTGTCTTTTTCCAGAATTCATTTGTGAAGTCAAATTTGTACTTCCAAGTTTGAAAATCATATTTTAAAGCAACATCTCATCAGATTTCATTTTTAGACTTGTGCATTTTGAGAATTTCTGTTCCAGATTTTGTTGTGCAAGTTCAATATTCTAATTTTAGGAGTCTAACGGTTGGAAATCATAGTAAAATCAGAATTTAATAAGTTCTGGAATTACCATTTTAAAGTGTTTTTTGGGGTCATTAACTTCAGGCTATCTTCTCTTTTGCAAGGGTGGTTGCATGTCGAATTTTTTTGGTGTAAAATATCAGAATTTTTAGATTTTGTTGCCTATCTATGATTAAAAATTATTGGAGTGTGAGTTTGATATTTTTTTAAAGATCTAAATATTCAAGCTTGGTAAAGAAAAATCATGTTAGATAATATTAGTCCAGAACAAAATGAAGAGACAATTGCTAGAATGTGGGCTAGATTGAAAAGAAAGAGTGAAGGGAAATTTTATTGTCCTTGCAATAATTGCAAGGGCTTAAAGACAAGAAGACTTTTAATCACAACAATTGAGAAACATTGTAGGCAACATGGTCACATTGAAGGGGGGCATGATTATCGTCCATTGGTAAGTTGTTCATTATATGTGTTTATATTGATTGAATTTGTAAATGTTTATATCATTTTAACATTTTTTATATATGTAAAAAATCACTTGATCATGATAATGGTTTATTTGTGTCTACCATTATTATAAAGGTGGGGCACCCTAGGGCACATGATATGGATTATCATGGCCTAGAGAATGTGGTTTTGCAAGTGGAGGAACATGGAGCTGTGAATATCGAAGATGAAGTTAATGATCCTATGGAAGAAGATGATCATGCGCCAGAAAACACAGTTGAAGATGATGGTACAAATACATTGATCCATGACACATTTAGTGGCACAGCTGATCATGATGATCGAGATGAATTTGATGATGTTTATGATTTACTTGTACTTAAGAAGGCATACAAGCCCCTTAATGAAGGCTCCCAAACAACTCTTCTCTCTGTTGTATTGTTGTTGGTGAACTTGAAGGTTATGAATGGTTTATCCAACATAGCAATCTCACGGATGTTAAAGTATGCCATATATGTCATTTTTTTTCATCTATTTTAATTGTTGTTAGTTCATCACTGGTAAATAAAGGATGAAATATGTATCATTAAAATTCTTTGTATTAACAAATTATTTTTTTGTTGTAGATTGATTGGTGAATTTTTGTTACCACCATCAAATATTTTACCTTGCTCATACCAAGATTTATTTGGCATTATGAAAGATATTGGAATGGAGTATCAAGCAATAGATGCATGTCCCAATTATCATATTATATATCATAAACAACATGAATTTGCAACAAAATGCCCAGAATGTCATATCAGTAGATATCGAACATATCAACTAACAAAAAAGGTGCCTCACAAGGTTCTTCATTATATTCCCATTATTCCATGTATGCAACGATTATTTAGGTGTGAAAGCTTAGCGCAATTTATGGATTACCATGCATAAAATAGAAGTGGATATGACATTCTTCAAATTCCTGCGGATGGTTCTACATTTAGGGACATGGAGGAAAAATGGCCACACTTCAAAGAAGAACCTCATAATCTTAGGCTTTCATTGGCAGCAGATGGTGTCAATCCATTTGGAGAGTTGAGATCTATTTACTCAGTGTGGCCTATTTTTGTTATCAATAATAACATTTCTCCATGGATGTCAATAAAGAGGGAGCACATAATGTTGTCAATGATTGTTCCAGGTATTTTTTTACATCAATTTTCTTTAACGTAGTAGCATCTCATTTGTCTTATTTGTTGCATAATGACTTACATTTTTTTTATTTAATAATCATTTACATTAATTTATATATATTGCAGTAAAATGGTTATAATAATTATGTAATGTTTATGTTCATTCAACTAGGTAAGTACCAAGTTAAAGATATGAATGTATATATTGAGCCTCTTATCGACGAGTTACTAAAGTTATGGAATGGTGTCACTATGTATGACGTCTTTAGACCAATAGGACAAAGACAATTTCAATTCCATGCAATGCTTGTATGGACAATTCATGATGCCTCAGGGCTAACACATTTTTGTGGTATGTTATAACGTTCAACTGCACTTTAACAATATTTAATTTTATGAAGTAGATATCATGCATGTTTTTAAAATAATATATTCATTATATATAATTATAAAAATTGACATATTTAATCCAATTATATATGATCTTGCAAGTCTTACAAAGGAAAATTTGCATGTCCAATTTGTGCTCCAAAGATGAAATCTCGTCATTCAACAAGTTTAGGAAAGTAGGTGTTTGATGAGTATAGGCACTTCCTCCACAAAAATCATAAGTATCAAACTACTAAAAACATCTTTTCAATGGGAAAGAAGAGACTACATCAAAACCACGAAGAATGACACCTCGCCTATGGAAGTTGGAATATAATAGAATTAATCATCAAGGTTATACATCAGATCAAATTGTTTATCTATCATATATGATATGTTTTGAATTTATATTTTTATATTGTGTTGTGTTTACTCATGTTGCAATTGACAATGATTGTCATTGTTAATTTGTTTAACTTATATGCTTCATGAAGGTCGTCAAGGAATTAATGACTGACTTCCACAGGGACTGAAAAATTATCCCAGACAATTTAGTAGGTTTCCCTACTATGAGCAGCTACAAATTGTGCATTTGTTTGATACAATGCATATCGAAAAGAATATAATAGAAATGTTATGGAAAATATTGGATGGAAGGCATGACAAAGAAAAAATTGTCAAAATTTGTAGTGAAATTCAGGAAGTCAATCATGCAATGAAAAATGTCATTTAATTGAATAGCGATGGAGACCAAATTAATATAAGTGCCCTTCCTTGGCTATTAACGAAGGAACAAAGCAATGCTATAAAAGAAGTCATACAAAAAATTCAATTTCCCATAGGATTTGTTGCGAACATAAACAATATCATAGCAAAGAAAGGTGAATTTGGGTCAGGGATGAAAACACATGATTGACATACCTTCATTAAGGTAATTATTCTGGTATATTATATACACTTGTATACTACATGTACTTTTTAGTGTATTAAGTTTACTACTTTTGGAAAAATAATGAAAAGATCATTTTATAATTGTTGCAGTACGTTCTACCTCTATCTCTCCTAGACAACTTCGACAACAATGTCAAGCAAGTTATATATGATCTTGGAAAATACATGAGGTAAGTAGCGATATTTGTTTAATTCATTGTATAGATCTTATAATTGCAATTTGTTTTACTTGTTATGTAATATATTGTATATTTTTGTTAAATCTCGTTAATATATTTGTGCCTTGAATCACTTGTAGATGGTTGTCATCTAAAGAAATCCATAAAAAGATATAAATTATTGGAAGAGAAAAATTCCTCGTCTAATGTGTGAAATGAAAAAGTTTCTACCTTCAACATTTTTCAATGCACAAGAACACTACCTCATACACCAAGTTGAGGAGATTGAATTGTGTGGACCTGTACACACAAGGTCAATGTGGATGGTTGAGAGGTACTTGAAATTTTTGAAGGCTTTTGTTAGACAAAGAGCACATCCTGAGGGTTCTATGGTGGAGGGATATATGGTATACTAGACCATGGTGTACATTAGTGAATATATTCCTAATTTTGCAGCAAAGATCCATGTAGATTGCATTTGGGATCCCAACTCCATTAAAAAATTCGAAGGGGAGTACTTGATGGGGAAAGGTAGATTGAGGAAAGTGAGGTAATTATAAGATGGTCATGAAGATTAATTAGAATACATTTTACATATGGTTTTTATGTATATTATACTTATTTAATTATTTTTTTTTATCAGTAAAAGGTTTTTATTTTATTAATAATAATAAAAAAGAAATTACATGCTAAACTATGATATCATAGCTCCTTTGAGGCCTCTAAGGCAAAAAACATTCACCACCCCAAAAAACCCCCTTCACCTACTTGTTGCATATTGAAATTTCACCCAAACCCTAATTACACACATAATTTGTATCATTAAAAACTAGACCCAACACCTAAATATTGTCGAACGCACCATTTTTTTAATAGGGAGTGACCCACCAAAAACTCCCCATGATCACACAACTTTACATATTTTGAATTTGAACGCCCTCGGAGCCTTGGATATTTAGGAACATTCAGATTTGCATTGCTCACCATGAGCATCCTTCCGTCTGTTTAAACTTGTCTCCTCCATTCAGTCAAAAAGTGTCAAATCACTGTGTTTAATAGAAAAAATTTCAAAAAATGTTTCTAAATTCTCTGCTACCTCGTCCTTTGCTAATAATTTCTGCTTGCCCTCGTGCTGCGTCGTTCGCCCCCCTCACCCCATGCTTTTTTTGAGGAAATTGATGAGGCACGCTTGCTGGTTCCTATCAATTGGCAGCTTCCTGGCGTCGCAACGCTGATTTCAATTTCTCCCATGCCATTGAAATTTCCAACTTATAGGCTTCTCTGTTGGTTCTCCTCCGCCACCTTATGAATGGAATCAACCCTTCCTCAGTGGCCTCGTCCATGTCCTCTATGCCTTCCAATACATCATAACCTACACCTGACACTGCCCATTCTAGAAAGGACTCCATATTTCCTAGTAATTCTTCTTCAAATAGCATGAGCATCACCCATCTTATTTCTTTTACGTCATCACCCAACTCTAAAGCCCACAAAAATATCATCGATGCTATGTCAGCATTCAGACATCCTCTATGTGTTGCTTCCCAAAAATGTGGTCCTAACGTCTCCATCACCGCTTCCACCACTTCATCTTGCACACATTTTAACACTTGCTTCAATCGTTTCATAGTCGGAGGACCAAAGAAGCCTTTCTGTTGTAGTCTGGTTGAAAACCCCCACATCGCCTCCATCCTTGAATGCACTCGAATGTTAGTTCCTTGAAATATCTTTGCTAAAAATGGTAAAGACTTTCATTCTTTTTGCGGTTTAAAGCCTGTCTATCCCTGCCATTAAATCCATCGTACTCCCCATTTGTCTTCATCATTTACAAAACATCCCACTTAGCTGCAACCTTACAACATTTTTTGGTTCTTCTATTTTGAGAGATTAAGCTAGATTTTCCCATACGCTAGCCAGTCACCTTCATCCTTCGCATTAAGAACCTCCCCTGACATCGTCCTCGCTCCCACTTGAAAGGACATCCACTTGAAAAAAATGAAAATTATTGCCTTCATAACCGTTAACACTCCTACCTTCCATACTTCACCACTTTTTTCAAAATCCGCTACCAAACCATCACTTGAAGCTATATCGCACAACCAATGGGATTAGCATTAGACAAAAAATAATCCCTCTCCAAGTTAGCCAATTCACGAACCGCTACAAACTAACACCCCTTAAATCCTCGACTACCAGCTTTGCATCCTCATTAAAAGAAACTACCCATTTAGACAGTCTGTCTGCCTCCATATTCCCCTCCCTCTTGATATGACTAACAAGAAAATCTTCAAAGGATTCCAATTCTTTTGAAATAGCTTTAACAAAAAAATTTAGGTGCCAAGCCTTTGCCCCTGCATCAATAATTGCTTGTGTTATAATTAAGGAATCTCCTTCCAAATGTAATTTTCTTATACCAAAAAATTTAGCTAAATTGACAGCTAATAACATTGCTTTAGCTTCGGCCACATTGTTGGTCCCACACTCTAATTTCTTTACGGCATAGGCAATAGTGTTGCCCAGGTGATCCCTAAAAATCACACTAGCTCCAGAAGGGTTGGGGTTGCCTCTGGCTGCTTTGTCAAAATTCACCTTGAACTTTAAGAGGTTTTTCCCAGACAACCTTATCTTTACTTTCATTACTTGACTTACTCTTCACAAACCCCGACAAGGCTTTGATCCGAATACCCGGCCAAGCCCTTTGTATTCTACTATCTTCCAAAGAGAAAGGGTAGCAAAAATTATGTGGGTGGGAAGCTGCAGAGCTCACCACTTCTTCAATACTATGATCAATGCGCCAAAGCAATCTTTTTAAGGTTTCACTTTTCTCCACAAATATTCTCTTGCTTCTCTCTTTCCAAATCTCCCAAATCACCAAAGAAGGCATTACAATCCATATGCTTGACAAAAAATATTTTTTCAACACCTTTGGCCAAGTTTCAAAGACCTCTTTTAAAGTACTTTGTAAAGGACTTTGCCACCCCAGTTTCTATCGCACAAGATCTCAACAACTTGCTGCCATCTCACACTGTATAAGCAAGTGATCAACCGATTCCTTGGCCTTGTCACACAACACACATTTCGAGGGGCCAACAAACCCTAACTGTTTCCTCCTATCGCCTGTCAAAATTCTTCCCTTTACAGCTAGCCATGCGAAGGTGCCTACTTTTGGAAGAACGTTCTTGTTCCAACATAAATTTTTCACCCAAAAATCTTCTCTCTCCATGGAGTCCAAAAGCTGATAACCAATTTTAACCGAATAACAACTATTGGAGGATCCACACCAAACTATCTTATCCTCATTCTCTTAAATGAAAACTTTTCATTCTTGAAAGATCCTCTGCATACACTGAATTTGCTGATTTGAAAGCCCCCCACCCAAAACCTCCTTCCACACCCATTCTTGACCAAAAGGCCCCTGTTTTAAAACCATGTAATCTCGAACCTTGGTTCCCCATAATTGTGAGAAATGATTTTTAAGAACCAAAATATCAAGATCTTCACCAATGTTTGGCATTCCATCCCATGAGTCTTCCCAGAAGCTAGCCTTTAAACCATTACCAAGCTGCCAGGAGAGATGATTTAAAATCACTGACCTGCAAGACACTATGAAATTCTAGATTGCAGAGCCTTTTGGAGGATTGTGAATTGTAAAAATTCTATGATCTTCATTCGAATCTAGATATTTTTCTTTTAGAATTTTTACCCACAATAGGTCTGGATTGGCATACATACTCCATACCAATTTCGCACCCAGAGCTTCATTCAAAAGCTGCCAATTTCTCAAACCAGCCCCACCTTTGTCCTTAGCTCTACAAATTTTATCCCACGCAAGCAACGGAATTTTTTCTTCATCACTAGCCCCATTCCAAAAGAATTTTCTCATACGCTGCCCAATAGAGTTAATCACTTTCTTTGGGATTTTTAAACACATCATTGAGTAAATAGCAATAGCCGAGATGACAAATTTAAGCAATAAAATTCTGCCAGCCGAAGTGAGCCATTTGCTCTTCCACCCATCCGTTCGATTTAGGCATGAATCCACTAGATCTTTCCAAATACCTGCTCTATTTTCCCTCCCAAAGAGAGGGATGCCTAAATATTTATTCGGGAGGGTTCCAACCCTCATGCCAAGGATCCTGCAAATATCCGATTGTCTTTGGATTGGAGTGTTAAAAAAGAAAATTTCTGATTTGTGCCAATTGATGCATTGACCTGAAGCCAAACCATATTTATTGAGAGAGATTTTCATCACCCGGGCTTCTCTTAAGGTTGCATCCCCCATAAAAAAAGTATCATCAACAAACTGGAGGCGCGATATGGGTTCTACACCTTCCACAATTTTAATTTCTTTCCACTGACCCTCACTACACTTGCGGGAAATCAACCTTCCTAACACCTCTGCAAGAATAATAAATAGAAAAGGTGATATAGGGTCACCTTGTCTAATCCCCTTAGATGAGTCAAAGAAACCTTGGGGGCTTCCATTTACCAAAATAGAAAAACGAGGCGTACTAATACAACTTTCAACCCAAGTTCGCCATTCAAGACCAAAGCCAAATTTCTCAAGCACTTTCAACAAAAAGTTCCTATTTACCTCATCCTATGCTCTTCTTATATCAAGCTTGACCATCATTTTCTCAAATTTTTCCATCCTAACTGAATGAATGGTTTCATGTGCTACTATAACACCTTCAAAGATTGATCTATTTGGAGAAAACCCACTCTGTTCTAATGAAATCACAGAACCCAAAACCTTTTTCAACCTATTGGCAATAACTTTTGAGATGATTTTATAGATCGTATTGCATAAAGAAGTAGGCCTGAAATCCTCAAAGGAGTTAGTAACTGGCCTTTTCAGGATGAGGGCTATAAATGTGCTATTTAGATCTTTAAGAACAAATCCGCTCCTCCTGGATTCTTCCACCACCTCCCATATATCATTAGCAAAGATATCCCATAATTTTTGGAAAAAAATTGCTGGGAATCCATCTGGGCCTGGGGCTTTATCCCCTCCTAAACCAAATAAAGCTTTCTTCACTTCCTTCAGGGAGACTTCCGCCATTAGCATGGCAAAGGATGACATCCAGGATATCAGAATTTTCAAATGAATCAACTGAATCCGAGTTAAAGCTCTCTATGAAAAATCTCGTGGCCTCCTTATTAATTTGAGTAGCATCAACCAAAGTTTCCCCATTACCATCCTTGATAGACATAATTTTATTTGTAGATCTGCGGACCTTAACAAAATTGTGAAAGAACTTAGAGTTCCTATCTCCTTCTTTCAACCATGCTTCCCTGGATTTTTTCCGCCAATGTACTTATTTAATTATTAATCTTCAATATACATCAATTATAAATTAGGGTCATATATCGTAGTAATTAACTAATTATAGGTCATTTGTGAATTTCAAATTTTTTTGATACAGTTGGTCAAGAGTGGGATGCACTACATTTGTACGTCACAAACAATCTTGATTGGATGATGGTATGGATTGAACGATGTCAACAATTTGGTCGCACATTAACATGGGAAGGTGTGGCTTCATTGGTTAAAGAAGCTCATCGTAATGGAGATTATAATGTTACACAGGGAAATTGATTTAGCATATGGTTTAAGAGATAAACAAGTACGTATAAATATATTAATCACCCATATTATTTAATTATTTTCAATTATATTGATGTATATATGATGTAGAGGATCCAACAACAACACCAACAACATCATTTCATGAGGGTAAATCAAACCCAATCAGAATTAGGAGAAGATCAAATTCTTAATTCACTTTCTTTTTCCTCAAAACTCATACAACTTCTTTTGATTCTTCAATTCTACAAGACTTCACAGCAACAAGTTATCACTCCAATTTCAACAAACCATATTTCATTACCAGTATTCCAATTGACTCATTCAAATCAAAAACCATATTAGAAAACTTTGACTCAATCAATCAAATTCACATCATTCTCAACCACCATATCAACATCTATACATTCTCCCAGACTTTCATAAGGCAACACATTATGCTCACTTGCTACACAACCAATTACCAATCCTTCAAATTCTTGTATACATCATATCCTCAAGGCAACAAAACACTTATTCTAAATTAGATTCCAAAATGTCAATAACCAAACTTCAATCATTGAAAACAATCTAAACTTCTCAGATAGCACCAATTTATTTTCCTTACAAGGAAAACTAACAAAGACCAATCCTTCTTGCTATCAACTAGTTAATCAATCCTTCAAGACACAAGATTCATCATGTTTTGAGAGAAATTAATTCAATACATTAGTGTATAAATATCAGATTTGCCTGCTCTGTAAAGATACCAAGACACACAATAGAATCATCACTCTCAAAACAATATGCACTGCCTTTACAACCTTATTCAAGCATAAATTCTACTGTAACTCCATCTGAATGACAAGGTTCAAGTATTTAAGGTCACTCACTTCCTTGTACACATAGATTTCCACTGTCCATGAAATCTAAACATTAATTAGCAATAGACCTCCATACCCTAGATCGGGTAAACCACTCACACTAGGTTCAAAACCAAGATCCAAAGGCACATTTAGAGACCTTTTAATGCCATATCATCATATCAAAAACTTAGAATGATTTATACTAGAAAAACTAGCAGATTTCATACTGTACGCCCAAGAAAGGCTACTAGAATAGGGCTATTTTACAAAGCATCCACCTTTTTTCCAACTCTAAATTGTTAGACAACCTCAAACAGTCAAAGTAAAGGTCACAAAACACCAGATTTATCCACTTTCAAAGATTGAAAGACCCATTTAGAAAGTGTATTAACAAACCCTTAATTTTAGGCTGGAAACACCCAAAACAGTGAGGGTTTTGTGATTATCCCTCTTAATAACTGCCTTTTTCTAACTTCTCATCAGTTCAAACTGCCTCTTATATCCTAATATGCTTGATTTATGCCTTTTTGTTTACATAATATTGCATTATTTGCATTTTTTTGCATTTTCACCTCCTAGTGACTTCTTTTATGATTTGATTACATTCAAATTAGCCTTTTCATGGCCTCGACACACAAATTTAAACTTGAACATGTAAATTTAACATATTAGCCTTTTGAAGGCATTTACAAGATCTAGGTGCTCCTGCACCAATACATATGTTGAGATTTTTTTCTTTGCATACATTCGGCCAAGAATAAATATGTTTATCAATTGATGATATTGCAATAATTTTTACATGTTTGACATATTGCAGGTGAAACACCATAGGGCTATGTGGTGCAATGGTCGTAAATTTCAAATCAAAAAGTTGGATGACATGAAGAAAACTTGTGATTTTGGTATAATTGTAGTCTTTCAGGTGACTAATGTTTCATCTAGAAGCAACACACATCTAGAAGTCTCAGAAAATTGATACTATGGGATTTTGGATGATATACTTGAGTGTGACTTTAAGTCCTTCAAATTAGTTTTGTTCGTCATCATATGGTACAAGCTATGATTGAATGAAAATGATCCTGAGAGAACTGTTATTGAACATGATAATGGATTTACCATGGTTAATACAAGATCGATCGAGCGAGCTAGAAATGAGCCCTATGTTCTTCCAAGCCAATGTGAGTAGGTATTTTACTTAGAGGTTCCAACTAAACCAGGTTGGTCATTTGTTGTTAGACATGATCCAAGAGGAAGGCTGGTGAAGTATAATGTGGTGGAAGAAGAACATATCGAAGAACTAGAAGATGATGTAGATGATGATCAGGATCAACAGTTAGTTGATGATGTGCTTGATGAAGATGTCGAAGAGGAGGAACTAGATCATGATGATGTAGGAGTTAATGTTCATGAAGATGATATCCATGTGGATGATGACATTATCAAAACTGATATCAATGATGAGGATGATGATGATATGACCAATCCTTACAATGTCGAATCTAGATCGGATGACACAGACAAATAGTTGGATGAAGAAGAAGATGAATGACATTGAAATGTATGAGTTATGCGATTATATTATCTATTTGATATTAATTTCTTGATAGAATTATATTTGACTTATGTGGTTACATAATTAATTCATGATGTTTTTAATTTTTATTCCATTACATAATTAATTTAATGATGTACTTTTTAATGTTTCAAAGGTCAAAAAATTAAAACATTTTAATAGTGATGTTAACAACCTTGAAATTAGTGTGTTTTATGTTTCATGTGATCATAAAAGATTAAAAAGTTAGTTGTAGAGGTGGTTGTTTAGTGTTTGAGGTGTAAAGGCATTTAAAATGCATAAAGTGATCATTGTAATGGTTGTTGATGGTTGATGATTTAAAATACAAGGTCTTGACATTCAAAAATCTATGTTTTTCTTAAAAATTTCTATATTTTTCCTATTTTGTAGCACTATATGGTCACATACAGCCATATTTTGATGTGAAATCAATTCCATGTCATGAAGATATGTGTTAGCTTTGATTTGAATCTGATTTGATGGATTAAGGCATTGATTTGAGTTAGAAAGCTTGATTTCTTTGCATACAGCTTGGTTACCCTGTTTTTGAGGGTTTTGTAGTCCAAACATGATATAAAGGGGATCTTACACTTTTTGTGATTACTATAGCTTGTGTAAGAGGCCCCGTGGATTCTGTTGTAATTATAGGATGCATGAATAGGGCATAGGATGAGAAATAAAGAAGGTATAGCTGCTGTCCTCAAGAGTTTTGTGAAGAAAAGCATGTGAAATGAGAGGTTCAAGCTTAGGTTTCAACAAAATATGTATGGGAGATCTAATTTTATGAATTTTTATCCATGTGCAGACCTAATGGGTTGTATCTGAACATTGAATATAAATGATATACACACACACATATATATGTGTGTGTGTGTGTGTGTATTTGAAAATATAAATGTAATTGAAATTATTGGATGCTCTCCTAGAACAATAAATGCAACATATCATTAAATAAATCTATATCTATGTATATAAATGTGTATTTCTAAATGCAAGTGTAAATGCAAAGAGCATATGGTTTTGTAGTGTTATAGATACAACATATCCATAAATTAATGTAATTGAAATTCTAAAGTCTTCAACACATATAATATGAAATCAATCAAACTATTAAACTACATGAGAAATAAATGAAAACAGTAAATGCATATGTATCTAGATTAAATCCTTTACGTGGTGGACCTTGTTAGCACTCAAAAATGCTGGTTGAAAAACCACAAGAGGTTGCTAATCTCTTGGTACGCTTTAGGGTAACGTACAAGGCTTAATGACTCAAGCCTTTTTCTCTTTTGGTGTTGTTGAACCTGGGTGGGTCTACCTATACTGATAGAGCAGACTTAATTGATGTTATTTAACTATAGTAATCTATCCACAATGGCAAGTCTAGAGTGAACAGATGTGATCCTAATCTAACATGAACTAAATGAGAAATATGTTCAGTTAATAGATGTATAAAATGAATTAGATATTTGGATGGACAAGGGGAGACTAGTGCCTTATTGGGTATATGGAATCTAATGAATATCTACAAATGTGGATTTCAATAATGGCAATAATTCAAAATGCTAGGAACAAAAATTGTTTACAACTTGTGTAAACGTGCAAGTGAATAATTAACAAACTCTTCTTGAGATAGAATGGAAATTCTAGTTATGCGATTCTTCTTATTAATCCAACTAACACTTCCCAATTGCTGTGATTGATTAAAATATTTTAATCCCTACTTGAGAGAACCGAATAACCAGATCACACATATATATCAAATGTACAATGATAAACAGAGTATAAACTTGTTATATCAATTTAAACAATAGAGAAGCATCAAAATGGAGACAATCAAATAACTGCATAAATTTAACAAACAACTTATACCAAAATCTTAATCCACAACTTAGATATCTTCATTTTCTCCATCAAAATACATGCATCTAAGTCTTTGTATATGAAAGCATTTTTCTAGAAAGCTATCTACTGAATATCTCCTAACGCCTATATCTGTTGCATTACTATGGAACAGATATAAATACATCAAAACTTGGAAGGGACATTTCCCTTCACAAATGTTTAATTTTACTTAACTAATTAAAACAAGAGATTAGGTTCTATTTAGCCATAGATGAACATTTGATAATTGATCTAGATAATCCTTCCATTGATGAGTATTGGCATCTCCTAATGTGTTCCTGGCTGATATTTCTACCTTTATCATCCTTTCATTATGCTCGTAGCTCTCATCCAATGTCGAATCCTTCCTTGTAGCATTTTCCAGAATTCTCTACAGCATCAATTCACATTCTTTGATCTGCTTGGATTTCTCTTTCAACTTTTCTCCATCTTCAAATAGTGTAGGCAGTCCCATATTCATAACATCAACCAGCCCCTTTGCATCTTCTTGTCGTTCCTCATAAAGGTCCCTGTGTTTCTTTATAATTTGGTTACCCATACCAATGGCCACACGGTCAGGAACATCTCTTTCATTTAATTCTCAGAACTTTTCTTGAATCCTTCCATCAATTCTCTTGTGTTCTTGTCCTATAACATGGTTCTTTGAATATGCTCCCCATAGCTTATTCAACCAAATCATTAAGTTGGCCTACCTTTTTCTGATTATTGCAGCGAGTGTATCATATTTACCCTATGAATATGCAGTTGACTCCTAATGATCTTTTACCTATGAGCTTTCACCATGTGTTATTAATTTAGGAGGTCCCATTGTGACTCCTAGCATGTCCTTCAAACAACCATTTTCTCTCATGATCCTTTCATTACTCATTTTGTACATTTCTTTTTCTTTGATCAACATTTGTATTTGGGCTTTATTTAGTTTTTCCACATTAATCCCAATGTCTGTAGTCGCCACAAGATCTACCTCTCCAACCTTCAGAGTCATGACATGTCCAAATGCTTTCTCAGTATCAATCACCACTGACTTTCTATGAGGTGGATACAAGGCCCATATCATGAGTGATCCTTCATCCAGGTTATATTTGGATCCAACATATATTTATGTCACCCCCTCTAGACTAAGCTTGTGTGTGGAACTATTATCCTTTAAGAAGCTATCAAAGACCAATGAAGAATTCAAATCCAACCCTAGAAAGATCATAAATCCAACATCCTCTAACATCTTCCTTCCTTTCTCGGGGGTCATATTAGCCATTTCTCTATCCACAATTAATTTCAAATTATTTAGTAGCCACTCCTCATTGCTTGGTGTAATATTATCAATTGTCTCCCTTATCTCCTTGCCCTTTTGCTTATACAAGAAAGATTTGAATTCTGAAGAATTCACAAATTCATTGTCTTCTACAAATGACCTATATGCCATCTCTCTAGTGTCTATATCTTGGCTCTCTTCAACACTTGGTTTTCTAGGAGGGTAGTTGTAATCTTGAGTTTTTAATTTGGAAATCCTACTGGGTAGGTCTCGTGGCATATCTTCTCCAGATTCCTCATCTCTAGAAAAAGGGAACCTTGTATCTGGAAACCCTTGGTTGTATTCCTCCACCACTGTCTTTGCTTCCTCTACCTCCAAATTTCTAATCATGTCATCAAACTGATAAGGCACATGATCATATCCTCCAAAGTTTATCCTTTGTTTGGTAGAATTGATATATCCCTTTGGATCAAAACCTTTTCTTGGTGGACCCTTATTCATATTATACTACATTAATTTGTCAAGGATCAAATCAGATCCTTCCTTTGCAAGCACAGTAAAATCACCAAAGCACATATTACTAGGCATAAATGCCTGTTTCTCGAATGAACCAAAATTCATGAAACTAGAAAAATCCATTTGTCTTACAATTTCCAAATATGCAATCCTATCCGGGACTATTTTAGGCAAAATAAATGAAGAATCCTCAAAACCAAACACCCTTACAATAATAGTAGCATCTTCCAAGCAATACTAGTCTCCCCAATTGTGATCAATTGGTCCATTAAAGTCCTTAGGTCTGAGGAAGCGTTTTATTTCATCAGACAATGAGTGCACACAAGGATGACTGTAGAATTCATATACTGGATTTACAAAATATTCTTCAAAATACAGAAAACTGGAATTACCAAACCTACTGTCCCAAATGGCAATCCACAATTGAATGGGTAACAATTTTCCCTCTTTATCAAACTATGAAACCTTCAACTTTTCTGTCCAAATCCCAAACTCTTGTCCGAAGTACAATACTAGATGCATTAAAAGAGAATAATGCCTAAGGTGCAAAACATGAGATTTATTCTTGATTGCCATCAATGCTAAGTTGAGTTCCTTGGAGACAAATGAAGCATAGTAAAAAAACCTAGAATTATGACATTGAATGTCAGCTGCAATTACCATGGGAACAATGGACATATACTCAGGAACTTCCATACCCAACACTTGTCCTACCGAGAAATAGGTATATCTCATATAGGGCTCGAATAAGTCCACGTGGAATGGAGGCCCATCACCATTGTCAAGTGGGACAATTTTACCATCTTGTTTAATTCTATGTAAGGGAAACCTCAAACCCTTGTAAGTGGTGTCCATTCTCCAAAACTCTTTTTCCAACTCTTCATTCACAATTTTCTCATTACACCACCCTTCCAACTTAAAAACCTCACTTATTGAAGCCTCTGATATGTATATGAAGGGTTTCCCAGATGGTCCGCATATGGCCTAAGTTTTGAGTCATAGTGGGTGGCCAACAATTTTACCAGCTTTGTATTGAAAAACACATTAGGGCAAACCATCTTTCCCAAATTTAGATTCCACAGATTACAAACTAGCTCAAAACGATCTCTTCGATGAAAGTGGAATCTAAACAATTCATAGCCTCTTATTGGGGTCCAAATGTATCCTATGTGCTTGCATTTGTCATCCAATTTTTCCACTTTCACCCTTAGGGCCTAGAGCCAGGCAATTGGTCAATTAAATCTTGATTCAACTTTCGTTCAACACCCTCCGACTCAATTCCAAACTCAACTTTCTGCTTTTTACTCTTAGGGTGACTGCTCTCACTTTGTTTTCTACCTTTCAACTTCCCCGAGCTGGTGGCTTCCATATTACTCGCTTAAAATTGCAGAAACGAAAAATTTAAAATGCAGAGGACTTATTGGTTTTGATTGAGGTCTTTCAACTGAAACAATTCTCTGGCCCTTTGTTTGTCTCCTTATTTCCGTTGCTACCAATTTCCAACAATGTTCATTTTACAACGATTTCCTTTCAATTTATGAAATTACCTGTGCTCCATGGCACCATTAATGTTTTAACTCCAGGCACGAATGTAACAGATTTTTGAATTCCTTACTGTCACAACAAATGAACTGGTTGGCAAGACACCTTCAAACTTTGGGCGATCTATACATTAGGCCCTAACCAACGTTCACTGAATACTTTGTTGATTAGGGTAACACTCTACACATCTGACCGATGTTAACATTTGTCCCGTATACATCGCCAAGAGTCACCCCGACAATCATTTTGGTTCATTTATTTCTTCATCTACCTAACTTTTAGTATCGCTAACACATTCAATGGTTCCTCCAATGTTATAAGTCTCGTTGATAACACATCAAATGAATTGGTCGGCAAGACACCTTCAAAATTTAGGTGATCTATACATTAGGCCCCAACAAACATTCACTAAATACTCTGCTGATTGAGGTAACACTCTACACATCTAACTGATGTTAACATTTATCTTGTATACATCGCCAAGATTCACCCCGAAAATCATTTTGGTTCATTTGTTTCTTCATCGGCTTGACTTTTAGTATCGCTAACACATTTAGTGGTTCCTCCGATGTTATAAGTCTCACTGATAACACATCAAATGAACTGGTCAAAAAGACATCTTCAAACTTTGGGCGATCTATACATTAGGCCCCAACCAACGTTCATTGAATCCTCTGCTGATCAGGGTAACACTCTACACATCTAACCGATGTTAAAATTTGTCTCATATACATCGCCAAGAGTCACCCCGAAAATCATTTTGGTTCATTTGTTTCTTCATTGGATTGACTTTTAGTATCACTAACACATTCACTGGTTCCTCCGATGTTATAAGTCTCACCGATAAATTTTCTTTTGGTCTTGAATATGTCGCCAGAACTCTGGTTGATATCCTCCTGTCAGTGTAACTTAGCAGGTCGGGTGAACATTCAGGATTTACACCGATGGCACATGTCTCACTGATATATTCCTAGTGCTCCTGTCGGTGAAAGAAATGATGGTCTAGCCGATGAAACTTCATCGGTGAGACTTAAATGTTCAGGCCAACATATATTTTTCATGCTGAGATGACTTGTCTCGCCGATAGATTCTCTTCATTGATGAGACCATAATCCAATCTCCCCGACATGTCTTCTTTAGTAATCCTAATCGCTACAATAGTTTTGATGTCTGATCGATGTGCTAAAAAGTGCTTGTAACCCATAATAGGTCGAGAAGACCCATACCAGCTCATGCCAATGTGATTTGTTTGCCACAATATCTTTGATCAAAAGGATTTTCAGGAGTAGAACAAGGTGACTGTGGGTAATTATATTTTTTAGGGCCAATTACATCCTTTTCTAACTCAAAATGTAGTTATTATTGAGAAATTTACATGAGTAAATCATTATAAAATTTTGATTTTTTTTATAGTTCCAACAAACCCTTCTTCATGTTGTATTGCAGCAATTTGTTGAGAACCATATCATATCCATCCCTTGCTAATACAGTGAAATCATTGAAGAAAGGAAGAGAGGTGGAGATAGAGAGTCAATGGATAGGGGGGATAGGGAGGGAGAGATGTTGAGAGATAGAGAGGGGGAGATAGAGAGGGGGAGGGAGACAAAGGGATATAGATAGGTAGAGGAGGAGAGATAGAGAAGAGGGGGAGAGATAGAGAAGAGGGTGATATAGAGAGATAGAGGGGGATGGTGAAAGAGAGAGAGATCGTGATAGAGGTAGAGAAATATATGGATAGAAAGAGATACAGAGAGGAATGAGAGGGAGATAAAAAGAGATATAGATATAGAGTAGGAGAGATGGAGGGAGAGATGGAGTGAATGAGAGAGAAAGGGGGAGAGGGAGAGATAGCTCAATAGATAGAGGGGGAAGATGGAGTGACATAGATAGTGGGAGATATAGAGAGATAGAGATAGAGATATATGGGAAGAGAAAGAGAGATGGAGATATATGGGAAGAGAAAGGAAGAGAGGTGGAGATAGAGAGTCAATGGATAGGGGGGATAGGAAGGGAATAGAGATGGTGAGAGATAGAGAGGGGGAGATAGAGAGGGCGAGGGAGAGAGGGATATAGATAGGTAGAGGAGGAGAGATAGAGAAGAGGGTTTATGGTTTATGGTTTAGGGAGATAGAGAGCAAAAGGGAGAGATATATCAATCACCCTCCCTATATCTGTATCTATTCATCCTTATCTCTTTATCTCTCTACCTCTCTCTATCTCCGTGTCTCCCTTTCTATTTGTATGTTTCTCATTATCTACCTTTCTCTCTATATTTCTTCCCTATGTTTATCTTTGTCTCCTTAAGTGTGCAATGGGTACATTGAAGAGGTCTTAAAGGAGAATTATCATATCTTTAATCAAATGGCATGCTACCTTGAGCATAACTCCCCAAGGACACATGCCATCCTTGGATTGTTGACATGAAACAACCAATCAAAATTTAGTTTCTTGTTTCCCTCTCTCTCTTTTCCTTTGTATCTCTTATATTTCTCTCTCTCATGCTCTCTCTCTCTCCCTATCTATCTAAGTTCATCTCTTTCTCTCATTCTCTATCTTTTTAGTTTATATATCTCTTTCTATTAGCTAATAGGCTACATATATTCTTCTACCACCATCTTGATAAGATCACAATGTGCTAAGAGTTTTGAATATCCCTTTTCAACTTCACCATCCATATTTCTTAGAAAATTTATCAATAAAAGGTATATTAATATGCCTAGCATGTCACAAATGAGAGATAAGTTTGAAGTCATAACCATACAAGTCATTGTACCTTCCTTTGTAGGTAACACATTTTTGCACAATAATTACTATGTCTAGCCAAGGATAAGGTAAACTTGTACGAAGAACTCCTCTTACTAAATATTTAGTCTCCTCATTTTCTAGGAAAAAATACTCCATAGTTTCTCTATATATTATTCTAAACTTGTACCAAACCTCTCCTTTAATTGGAAAACTAGTTTCTCTAAATATCAATTCCTTATAAATTAATTCTCAAGATTCAAATTCTAATATCATCCTTCAAGGATTGAGAAAATTCCAAGGAAATTTCTTTGCTTGATACTCAAGATTCTCCAAAAAGAGTAAACATCCTACATTTTGGAAGATATGAACAACATCTTGATTGCTACACAATCCTTCAAGATAGGATAGCTCTTTATTGATGATGATTCTATTCATGTCTACCTTATTCAATCCTACAAATTAGAGTGCTAAGAAAGTGTGAGAACTCAATGCTAAAAATAAATATGGTTGAAATGTAGGAAGCATATGATGTTTAGAATATGATGGTGACACTCATAAAATTTTACTTGGAATACTCTCATCATTAATTTATGTGTTATTATTTGCATACTATCCATCATGATTTAGATTCCTCTTGATGACACACTTTTGGAATCCCCTTCCAAATTGAAGGTTGACACTCATCCTTAGGCCCAATAAGCCTTTACATTTTTAATTTTTAATTTTTTAATTTTTTATTCTTTAGTTAAAGGCCAAATTAAGGAAATAATGAATCAATTTGCAATTTATAATATTATGAATTTTTGAGAGATAAATTAAAATGACCTAATTTACTTGAACTAAAATATGTACTTTTGAAAATAATTTATTTGTATTATTTATATTTTTATGTTGTAGCTAGGTTGTACATAAAGTAGCTTGTTAACAACCAAGTCACTTACACAACTAGGTCATTTATGTGGAAATTGAAGACTTGTAAGTTTTAGCAAGTAAGTAGATCATTGCAATATTTCACCAACTCACCCAATGGGCAGTGTTAGAAAATTGCAACACCAAAAGAAATGACTATGATAAGTTATTTTCCTCTAATTTTAAGAGGGATATCTCCCTTGTATGATGATATTTTTTAGTTTTAAGTAATTTTAACCAAAAAGTACAAAATAAATAAAAAATAAAAAAGAATATGAAAAGAAAAAGAAAGAGCCTACACAAATATTAAATAGTAAATTATATTTTAATCCTATATACACCATGAACATACTAATGGAAATTAACTAGTTTGCAACATGACTGCACAAAGAAAATCAAAAGAAAATATTTTATACTAATGGATAGATTATTCCTCTTGATGACACACTAGTCCTAAAATATTCTTCTACCACCATCTTGATAAGATCACAATGTGCTAGGATTTTTGAATATCCCTTTTCAACTTCACCATCCATATTTCTTAGAAAATTTATTAATAAAAGGTATATTAATAAGCCTAGAGAGGTGGAGATAGAGAGTCAATGGATAGGGGGGATAGGGAGTGAGATATGGTGAGAGATAGAGAGGGGGAGATAGAAAGAGATAGAGAGAGGAATGAGAGGGAGATAAAAAGAGAAATAGAGATAGAGATATAGAGTAGGAGAGATGGAGGGAGAGATGGAGTGAATGAGAGAGAAAGGGGGGAGAGGGAGAGACAGCTCAATAGATAGAGGGGGGAAGAGGGAGTGGCATATATAGTGGGAGATATAGAGAGATAGAGACAAAGATATATGGGAAGAGAAAGAGAGATGGAGATATATGGGAAGAGAAAGGAAGAGAGGTGGAGATAGAGAGTCGATGGATAGGGGGATAGGTAGGGACTAGAGATGGTGAGAGATAGAGATGGGGAGATAGAGAGGGGGAGGGAAAGAAAGGGATATAGATAGGTAGAGGAGGAGAGATAGAGAAGAGGGGGAGAGATAGAGAAGAGGGTTTAGGGTTTAGGGTTTAGGGTTTAGGGAGATAGAGAGCAACAGGGAGAGATATATCAATCACCTTCCCTATATCTATATCTATTCATCCTTATCTCTTTATCTCTCTACCTCTCTCTATCTCTTTGTCTCCCTTTCTATTTGTATGTTTCTCATTATCTCCTCTCTCTCTATATTTTCTTCCCTATATTTATCTTTGTCTCCTTAAGTGTGCAATGGGTGCATTGAAGAGGTCTTAAAGGAGAATTATCATATCTTTAATCAAATGGCATGCTACCTTGAGCATAACTCCCCAAGGACACATGCCATCCTTGGATTGTTGACATGAAACAACCAATCAAAATTTAGTTTCTCTTTTCCCTCTCTCTTTTCCTTTGTATCTCTTATATTTCTCTCTCATTCTCTATCTTTTTAGTTTCTATATCTCTTTCTATTAGCTAATAGGCTACATATATTGTGAGATTTGAGCTTGAAACAAATCTCATGCCTAGAAACCACTATTGTGTCATTAGAAAACAAGTTTCAATTGCCATTTAATGGTAAACCATTTGTAGTGTAATGGTAAAATCCTCTAAAATATCAGGTAAAAGCCTATATATACTATTATAAAATAATAAATATAATTAAATTATATATAATTTAATCTAATATTACTATTATATTAATTATATATTGCATTGGGAGAACACCAAGGAAAATATATAATATATACTTTCATGAAGAAAGAACATGAATGTCTATTATTAATCTACAAGAATGAGCTACAAAATATAAATCTAATATAGCTAATATATATATAACTAATATATACTTAACTATATTGTAGAATGTTAAAACCTAGCTAAATGGCACCATAATTTTCAACTAAATTAACATACTCTAAAATCTAATGAAACTAGGTTGTAGCTCATCAAATTGGAGAAGTGAAAGGTCAATACTAGTGTCGAGGAAGAGTTTGGAGGAGTGAAAACAAGGTCAATACCAGTGCTGAGGAAGAGTTTGGAGTTAAAACAAGGTCAATACTAGCGCCGACGAAGAGAAGAGGAGTGAAAACAAGGTCAATACCAGCGCTGAGGAAGAGTTTGGAGGAGTGAAAAATAGGTAAATACCAGCACCGAGGATGAGGTTGAGGGCACTCAGGGAAAATCTACGACCAAGGGACAATGAGTACTGTAAGTTTGGCACCCCCATTCTCTTTAACCTACAATTTTCATGCCTAGTTTCCAAAGATCTTCTCGTATATTGTCACCCCCAAAGGTCTAGGATTTCATCACACATAGCCTTCATCACATGATTTTGAAGCAATTGTAGACTTAGTCCAAGTATATGCTAGGCTAAGCTAGATCGATTGAATGGAAATAGAGGCATACAATTCTTCTTTAATACCTCCACCACAAACATATGCAAGGAAAGGTCTCCTCCCTTCTTGGTAGTGATAACCTCCTCCATACACAACCCTTAAAAATTATGAATAGAGGAATATAATCTTTGAAGAACTCAAAGTTGATTCTCTCCTACCTGATGCAATAAGTCATTTTTCCTTACAAAAATTTATAGTGATTACTAGAGGCACATAGACCAATTCTTCATAATAGAAGAATTTGATCATACTTTTCCAATGATGGCATTATGAGAAAACCTTAGGTTAAATGAATAATTCCTAGCTAAGTTCTTTAAATCATGTCCAAGCGTATAAGAGAATACCGCTGCTATGTGTACTTGGATACCATGGAGAAAGGATCTTTGGTCTCTTTCATCAATCAAGGTATTATTAAATTTTAACACCTAAAAGTGAGAATGAAGAATCTTTCCTAGGATAGTGGCCATCCCATTATATCTCTTAGAGTTGTTAGAGATATTTTTTTTTCAAAGTAGAGATTGGACCATCAAATAGTGTCACCATGACTCTACCAATATATCCATCAAATTGACAAACCCTGACTTAACAACCACAAATTCACAAGAAAATTGCCCTTGTCAACCCTAGGGCATCAATTCAATGCCAAGTTTCTTGATTTAATAGAACCCTAAATGAAATGAACCTCTATCATACCATGTTTCACACCAATCCACCGAGTTACAGTTCCAAGACAGTGGGTGGATTGGTGGATGCCATTTCTATTTAGCCCTTAAACCCATACACAGGCAAAACAGGGCAGTCCCTGTATTTGATTGTTTTCTCCCACAAAACAGTGATCTCAGAGCATATCAAGCTTGTACAAACACATATATTTATCTACACCAATGATCTCAGAGCATTTCAAGCTTGTACGGATCCATACAACACAAAATAACTTTAGAAAAATAGTAAAAAACATAGAAAATTGCTTCAAGAACGTGGTATTTGATATGAAATTTTGGTATCAACAATTGCAATGGGATGGGAATACAATATGATAGAAGTGGGATAAGAAATGCATCGTTTGAAGCATCAAACCAATATGCAAACATGAAAGAAAGTGCTAACCCCTTAAACTGAAAAAGTTTCTTTTAACTTTAAGTTTGTTGGGTAGCCAATTCTTTTAAGTTATCAAATCCTACCATCATACATAATGAAAATGTTGTTGTTTCAAATGACTATGAGCACTAACCTTCACTATTTGAAGATGTTGAAACCTTGTCATAGAGAACTAAAACATTGATGCAACCAATCATCCTACCTTAAAACATAGCAAAAGTCTCCTAGCAATAGGACATAGGAAGATTTAAGATGACTTAAACAATTTTTATTGCCAAAGCATAAACTTATGATGACTTAACCAGGCCTAGTACACACTCCCTCCCCATTAACCACTTAGACATATGGAAATTAAATGTAAATTTGTTGCTATTTTTAGCCATGTAGGTGTCCAATAAACCACTTGGTGGTGTTTCCATTCAAGTTTATTTACTTGAATGAAGAGAAAAAGTCCTTTGATTACAATTGCAAAATACATTTGAGGCCTTGGTTGTGTAACTGGTGGACCATAGTCACATTTAACACTTGTTACAAAGTTTGGGAGTTAAAACGTTAAGTAGATTTGATTTGTGATGGACACATTTGGACGGTAGTAACAATAACTTGTAATCTATCAAGACTTGATTACCTTATAACCTGTCAAATTCTAGCGATGAAATGATAGATTTATCATAATGTCACCTTGGGATCACATCACCATGAAAGAACTCCATCCAACATCCTTATGAGTGCAGGTACCACCAAATAGGTATTTTTCAGATAGGTCTTCCTCTAGCGAGGGATATTCAGGAAGAGAAGAGGAAAGCGAGACATGTAGTAGGTCTAAATGAGTGAGATCAACTAGAGGTCAAAAGGTTAGAAGAAAATTCCGTAAATGCATGGAATTTTTTCTTGCTGAAGGGGGGTCATGTTCTTATGATTATGAGAGCATAGGAAACATCAAGGTGCTCTTGAGGTACAAACATCTACAAAAATAATGGGTACCCAAGGAACTTCCTCCAATAAACACTAATTTTTGTGTTAACGAGAGGATATATAGCATAGCACCATCGTCATTACATGGTTTGGGCTTATTTTGCATGGACGACATAAAGGTTTGTTAGGAAAAATTTACTGAATTGATGGAGTATGTCGGACCCTGTTACAGTTACAAAGATTGAATGCAGTTGGTTCAATATACATAAGTATACGTAGGTATGCACTGTTAGCAAATTATATACAACTAAAAGATAAGGATCAAAATAAAGGAGTGGCTGTGTACATTGACGGAAGGCAAAAAACATCAGGGAATATTGCAGGGTTTATAAACAGTACATGACCTGGATCAACAAATAAGCAACCCAATTGCATATTCAAGGCGCGTAAGGGAAATCGTGTATTCGTATGTGTGATAAAATCAATAACTGCAGGGGAAGAGTTGCTAATCGATTACAACTCGAATTGCTTAGATACAAAAAAGTTATTATGGGGGTGGTACGAACTATATACCATTTTACCCAACCTCCAATTAATGACTCCAATATACCATTTTATTATTATATTTTTTTCCGTAAGTCTATTGGTTTCATTTCAGTAATGTTTTTTTATATTTAATTTTTGTCACAGCGGGACATTGATCGTACAGGGAAGGCTCCAACCTAGACCACAGATCGTGATGCATCTTCAGGTGCTTCTACTTGAAATGTTTACCTCATTGTAATTGTACAAATTAGATGCGAGTGAAATGTTTTATTATTATGTTTTTTTATAAGTTTATTGGGTTAATTTCGATAATGTTTTTAATATTCTTGTTGCAGTCAATTGATTGGGGAAAGGCACCAACAGTAGAGGAGAGCATCCATAGGGTTGAGGTGCAGTCATTGTTATTGGATGATGGCATTGCATATTCAACAAACCCTCTCGATATGATAAGGAAGACATAAAAAAAATGCAATGAAGAAATCCTTCAATTGTTATTCATAGTGCCTCAAACAAATGAGATAAGAGAGAGGGTTAAAATATTGACTGAGAGAGTACAAAACTTGCAAGTAAGCTGTCATGAGGTCTTTAATTATAACAAAAGTTTATTCATGGTTTTATATTTTGTACTCTATTATGTCATGAACTAAAATATGTGTTGTTTTCATAAGATTTTTTGTGTCCTCATGACGCTGCTGGCCATGATCAGGGTACTGCAGGTGTTGCCCGAGGAGTAGGGGTTGGTACAAGTTCCGATCCTGATCTTCCTACACATACATCACCTCATCTAACCCCATCATCCCTGCCTATATTGTCATCTGAAATGTCAGCAACATACCATGTAGACATCGGGTAGTGCACCCTCTCGCAGCGAACACATGCCAGAACATGCGTCAGGACATGTACCTGGGGATGCAGAGGCCACTAGTACTGGTGATGTTTTAGTAGCATTTCCTGGATCTTCCCGTATTACTAGTACGAGAACATTTCTGGTCACATTTGTGGTGACCGAGATTTCATTCCCATAAAGATAAAGAAGGTCCCGAGTACTTTTAAATGTTTTAATTATTATTATATATAATCCAATTGAAATTTACTTATTGATCACTCTTTTTAGACTAATGATCCCATGATCATTTTGTAGGAAATAATTTTTTTTATAAAAATCTAAGTGATATTACATTGGAGCTCTTTGGGCCCACCATATGTACACGGTGGAATGCCCAAAATGAAGATTTAAAAGATGAGCTCATTAACCGTTTAGTTGTGTTGTTCGGTGATAAAACATTCAACCAAATGAAGGTCCTTAAGAAAGCTGGTACCTATCTAAAGTATGTGAGGGACCAATATAGGTCACATTTAGAGAAGAAAAAAAAGTACGAGTGTCCCCCCATGATTCTGGAGAGGGAGTGGAAGGACCTGGTGTCAGATGCAAAGGAAAAGGTTGAAAAGAAAAAAGGAAAGACACCACCAGGCGGAGGAAGGTATGTGATACTATCAACAATGTAATTATATACTGATTACACTTTCTTTTTACATAATCTAACGTATTTCAAACTTTTCATAGGCTACCCAACACATCAAAGGCAACAAAGGAAAGACTAGAAAAAAATGGGAAGCACAAACTTGGCTCTGGTGGTTATATGAAATTAGCCACATGAATTGTAAGTATCAATAAATGAAATATTGCATCCAAATAATAAATTGCAAACAATTTTGGTTTTATCACACCATAGAAGCAAAATTCATGATCTTATGCAAAAATGCAAGGCTATGAATTCAACAGAGTGCCCACAGAAGAGGACCTGAAGATTTCCTTCCAACAAGGCTATAGAGCCATGGTTGAACGCCTAAGAGTCTTGAATGGGAAAACACAATCTTCCACTACATTCGACACACAGGTAAATAAATTCAATAAAGTTTATTTAAAATTGAATACTTGTGCAATCAATTCAATATTAATTTCCACCATAAAGTAATTGTGCCTATTTGTTTTAAATAGACAAGCAATGATAATATTGCACATGACATTGGAATGCAGCCTGGTGAGGGTGGAGCACAACCTATAGATGAAGGTCATGGTGTGCATCCCGGTACTAGATGTATTCATGTGCTATACAAAACGTAGTATGGATTAATACAATTAAACATCTTTAATTGCAATTGGTGTATTAATTAATGTAACCTTTCATGTTTCAACTTTAGAGCATGTAGAGCGTGACCAACATGTTGAGCATGATCAGGCTAGAGAAGATTAGGAACATGATGTGGCCCCATCAGGTAAAGACAACCACTCTAATGTTCTTTTAAACATATTTAATTGCAATTGGTGTATTAATTAATGTAACCTTTTGTGTTTCAACTCCAGATCAGGATTTAGAGGGTGTTCCAACATTTTGAGCATGAGGCTATAAGAGAAGATCAGGAACATGATGTGGCCCCATCAGGTAAAGAGAACCACTCTAATATTCTTTTAATTAATGAAATACTTGTAACAATAATAATAAAACATATCAATTTAACATTTCTTTGTTATTGCAGCAGACCTCCCTTGCAGCGGCGTCCACATTGTGAGTACACGACTAGGCATACATTAAGATCACAAGAAAAGGGCATAACAACTGAAGGGGGGACAAATGATTTAGAAAATGATACTCCACTTCAACTTTTTTTACCAAGAAAGAAACAAAAAAAAAGTGATTGTAATCATATTATGAATGAATGTGAATATGTTAATGAATGAATGTTATATGTTAATGAATGAATGTTATATGTTATTAATGGATGGATGAATGAATGTTATATGTTATTAATGGATGACTGAATGATTAATGTTATATGATTAGGTATGGGGAATTGAGAGTGATGTGAGGGGGGGAGGGGCCAAATGAGCTTCCACTGTCACATGGTTGGCCCTGTTAAGTAGAGAATATTAAACTATTCTCAAAACAAAGAGAAGATCAATAAGGTAATAAAATTTTGAATATAAGAAATGCATCGTTTGAAGCATCAAACCAATATGCAAAGATGAAAGAAAGTGCTAACTTTTCACTATGGTGGCAAAAAAATGATTCTTTATACCCTGATGCCTTCATTTTCTAAGCCAATTTCTCCTACTTTGCATAGCTCCGCCATGTCTGTGGATGTGATATGACTCCTACATAAAAAAACATGTACCAGTTTACGACCTTCAATCCAACAACATCCAAGTATCATTTTAATTCCTCTATCTTTCATCAATCTGTTTACTATTTGAACCTCGTGCAAATGTTTTAGATGAAGAACCCATTATTGTGAAATGTGCCTCCAGTTGAGTAAAGTGAATCCATGCTTTGTATCATAATTTGAAGTTGTTTCCATTCCAATGTTCTGAGTTTAGTTTGTTTGTATGGCTTTCTATGAATACCACATTGTGTTGTGTGTGGATTTGGTTTCAAAGCTCTATTTCTTTTGTTTTTAGTGGTGACATGACTCTAAAATTTGACTTTTGTGCATAACAGGTTAGTGGAAAAAATGACAGCTCTGAAGGGTTTAGAGGCTCGATTGAGATAGATACACAGATATTTGGATCTTGCTGTTGATGGGAGGCTTCCACTTAACCATGAAATTTTGTTCATATGTTTTGTACTAATTTTCAGGAGCTTGAAGAAGAGGGGAAGCGCCCACCTGACCTCCCAAACCTTAAGAGGAGAATAAAAGAGGGTAATGTTTTAATTTTGATTATTGTTGCATTGTTTTCAAGATTACAAGGCATCACTTGTTTCATCTATTTGGACTATGTTTGATATCATTCATTAATGATAAATATCGATCCTTTCTCTATCAGTTGTTAGAATTTTGTCCAATTTCAAAGCTTTAAGGAAAAAAGGGTCTACTCTGAAGGACTATACTGAGCAGCTTGTTGCAGATTTGTCTGTATATTATGGCTACAATGACTATTTGATCCAGACCTTCCTCGAGGTTGAAGCTTGTTCCAGTACTTTGTTTGATTACCATTTTAGCACTTTGTTTGCAGCTTAGTGAATTTCAGAATAAAGTTAAATGAGGTGATATTATGCTGAATGACTGTAAATTGTGCTCTCCAAACTTCAGATGTTCCTTGTTGTTGAAGCAGGAGAACTTATTGAAGCAAACGAAGCTCCTCCACCTACATGCCTTCGGATCAACACTTTAAAGGTTAGTAGCTGGAATAGCCAATTTATAGTTGAATAAAATACTTATTGCTCACCCGAGTAACCGATCATCTGTTTTTGGATGTTATTTTCCTACATTGATTTTCCTAAATAAAACAAAGGAAGCATGCGTGAAAAATATACCAATTTTCCTAAAACAAATGCATGGACTATTCACAAAAGATATCCTGATGTGCATAAAACAAACATAGGAAGAACCCACGAGAGATGCGTTGATAAACACAAAAAACACAACATGACCCTGAGCACCTATAGGTACTGCTATAGCAAAGTGGAACACAAAATCTTACTTCATACCAACCTCACTGCTCTACAATACAAATATATATTTAGGAGATCGTGATAGAGGTAGAGAAATATATGGATAGAAAGAGATAGAGAGAGGACTGAGAGGGATAGAAAGATGTCTTCGTATTGCTGCAATATCTTGTCAAACCTTTCTTGCTACAATGGGGTTGGCATATTTGTGAGCACTATTATTGTGTGTACTTGCTTGTGTAGGTACATTTGTGGATTGTCAGAAGCACAAATTTCTGTGTGTGGGCAATGATCTTGCAACATTGTTTAGTAGAGACCAAAGCTAGTTTGGCTTGTAATGTAACTCAAGGAGGTTAAGTTTCCACTTGTCATTATGTATTGTCCATTTTTGTGCCTTAAAATGGTAAATGACATTATGATCATACACTCATGGTTTTCCAATATAAACAAATTATATCTTTTTATGTATAATTTTAGTTACCTCCCCCAATTTTAAATAAGTAATATTATTTTTCAATAATATTTTAACCAATAGATGTGTCTGGAAGAATTCATAGACTCCTATGTTTTCCTTGAAAGAGCTCACTGATGGAGAGCAGAGGCCACAAAAGACTCTCACTGACAGGTAGCAAGTATATGATTCTGACCTTCTGGAGGAGTATCTATCTCTTCTATTTGTATTCCCAGTTATATCACTTTTTTTCTTAGGCACATTATATTATAAAGCTCTGGCGATTTTTTTATTCCCTTACACTACATTTTTTTGTTATTTTGGTTTCAAGAAAATCAAGATGCATTGATCAAGTGTATCACAAAAGGTGTTGGCTTTAGTAGTGGAAGACCTATAGCTGCATGTATCATCTATAAGTCACTTCTCCAATGGCATTCATTTGAAGTTGAAAGAGCAAGTGTTTTTTATCGTATCATTCAAACGATTGGTTCAACAATTGAGGTATCATTGATTTTGCATTTCCCCAATTCTGAGTAGTTTATGTGAATTGGCCCTACAGAATATAATGATTTACTCAAAATTTTATAATGATTTACTCATGTAAATTTCTCAATAATAACTACATTTTGAGTCAGAAAAGGATGTAATTGGACCTAAAAAATATAATTACCCATGGTCACCTCATTCTACTCCTGAAAATCCTTCTAATCAAAGATATTGTGGCAAACAAATCACATCGGCATGAGTTGGTATGGGTCTTCCCAACCTATTATGGGTTACAAGCACTTTTTAGCACATCGATGAGACATCAAAACTGTTGTAGCGATCATGATTACTAAAGAAGACATATCGGGGAGATTGTCTTATGGTCTCATCGATGAAGATAATCTATTGACAAGACAAGTCATCTCGACATGAAAAATATATGCTAGCCTAAACGTTTAAGTCTCATCGATGAAGTTTCATCAGCGAGACCATCATTTCTTTCACCGACAGGAGCATTGGGAATATATAGGTGAGACATAGCGGGTTGGGTAAACATTCAAAACTTACCCTGATGGTATAAGTCTCACCGATATACTTCCTCGTGCTCTGTCGATGAGACCACAAATTAGTCCTCCTTATAAATCCTTTTTTTTTTTAAAAGCTGTAATGTTTCATCAAAATTTTGACGAACTAGTCTAATGAAAAAAAAAGTGCGACGAGGTTGTTATAGCTCCAACACAATTTTGATCTCATTCTGATGGTGAGATCGTCAAACAAATGACAAATGTTTATCAGAATATCAGGGAGATTGGCTTATGGTATCATCGATGAAGAGAATCTATCAGCAGACAAGTCATCTCGACATGAAAAATATATGTTGGCTTGAACGTTTAAGTCTCACCGATGAAGTTTCATCGGCGAGATCATCATTTCTTTCACCAATAGGAGCACTGGGAATATATCAGCAAGACATAGCGGGTTGGGTAAACATTCAAAACTTACCTCGATGGTATAAGTCTCGCCGATATACTTCCTCGTGCTCTGTTGATGAGACCACAAGTTGGTCCTCCTAATGGAGAGATCGTCGAACAAACGATGAATGCTTGTTGGACTTTCCATGAAAATTGGTCTCAATTGCAACAAACTTCTCATGCTATTCTGACAATTTGGGAGAGGCATGCCACGTGTGTTATGGCTATTGTTCGTCGCTAGATTGACGAAATTTTTGTCGATATTCCGAGGAACACTAGGTCCCTTTTTTGTGGCAGCAACCGACGAAGTTCAGTCATGATTTCAAAATTTTATAGCTTGTCAGGAAACCAACAAGAATTCAGTGACGAAAAAATTTCAAGTGATTCGTTGGAATTCCAACAATAGTTTGTCGACAGTTCAACAAAATTTCATCTGAAAGTGGAGTCAAATACAGTAGTGCCTCTAACCTCTACCC